>CCAG010004931.1:0-78359 GCA_001077435.1 Glossina morsitans morsitans
TCAATAAAAACGGGATCATTGTGACTGCTAGTGAGCGTTGATTTAGTGAAATCTCAAAACCCAGAATGGTGCTCAAGCATTGAGAATGAAATATGAATTTATAGATAAAGTGATAATTACTTTTGACTGGGCCTGGTGGTGTTATAAGATTGATTTAATGTCCCTTGTGTTTATATTGCTTATAAATAACTTAACTCAGCCGATATTTGTGTAGTTGTGTACATAAAGAAGGGAAATGTGCAAAAATCTAATCAAAATTTGGGAACTATAGATATTATCTTAAAATGGTTTCCAGTTACCTTGGAAGACTCCATTGATTTTTTTTTTTTTGATTAATTTTTAAAAATAAAAGCAAAAATAATGACGAATTAATGAACTCAACTGCTAAAGGGAAATTTCGAAATTCGAAAAAAAGGAAATAGTAACTAACTGACGAGACTCCATGAGGTGTGTGTGTCAAAGTTCATCTGCATAAAACGGCATTTTCAGAACAATTATATAGAGAAGGCATCGTCTTCTCTATGCAGTGAATGGAAAAATGAAAAATGCATTTAAGCGTAAATGTTGCAATTAGTGAATGTGTCAACGATGACATGTCACGACGAAATTTCCCTTCATTTTTGCGAACCACACTTGAGAAATCAACACAACATTTTTTTCTATTCATGTAATAGAAGTGAAAACAAAAACCCACCGCTTGTTCGCATCATGTTCGATTTATTGATACATTTTTTTTTTTTTTATGGTGAAAATATTCTGACGGACACATGTACATTACAAGGCAACAAGAATGTGACTAAAAAAATGTTTTGAATATGAAATTGTGCGCAGAAATGGTGACAACAAAAGGACAGCAGTCGTTAAAATATTCCAATGTTCACTCTATTCGTTATATCTATTGATTGCATGCTGCACTCTATTGGTTAGCGGGAAAATTTTTATTTTATTTTTCAATTGTTTTTCTTCTCATTTTCTTATATGAGAAATATTTTGCATATATAATGATATCTAGCCTTAACATCTCTAACAAAATGTGTGTGATGTGTGTATGTGTGTTCGCAAATATTTTTTACAATTTTTCTTGATTGTTTCGAGGGTACTGTTCACACACACGCCGCTTCGTTATCGGGACATTTGGGTATTATTTGAAAATATTTATCAAAAGTACAGTTAGATTATATAAAGAAAACCATCATTTATTTCATAATTTAAATTTATTTTTATTCATTTATTCGCCTTTTTCATCAGGCTTTGAACGTTTTCTTTCAATATGTGATCCAACCTATCTGTGTCAGCCTACACATCATCCGCGCATAAATTTCGACTTTTCGGAATTTTAAGTTACATCCATCGGATCGATGATGGAAGATCGTAATTTGAAGCGCCTTGACGGAACATAACCTTTAAATCAGAAAAATATTAAACTTCAAATATTGAAAGTATTTTTGGTAGAAAGACTTCTCGTACACACAAAAGTTGCAATCAAAAGGTTAACAAAGTAAATTAAATAAAATAAGTTCAACTAAAGACGGCCGCATCAAAAGCTGTTTCGCTTCTAACCTCGAAAAAGTTTAAATATATTTCGACTTAGGCAGGCTTCTCTTGCCCAAATTTTAAGGCAATGGGATGAATACATCGCCTTTATTGCTTGTCCACACATTTTGATTATCGATGCCCACATAAAGTTACAAGTGATTATATTTTATTTTTTTCCACTTTTTTGAGGTTTTATGCTTAATTATCGTAGGGCAAGCAAGATGGAATGTTTACGACTATTTTGTACACTGCTCAAATGAAGATATGTTATCTGTAGATATATTATCTGTAGTAGACACTGCGACTTGGTGGATTAATTTTTTTTTTTAATAATACCATCGACATGGGCATCAAATAAAAGAACTCGGAAAGGAGAATAAGAAAAGACTAATGGTGGGTATGCAAGACTCGGCCTCCGCCGACTATAACTTTCTTACTAATTAACCTACAAGCCATTGTGTATATAGAATTATGGAACTTCTAGGATTTGTGCTATCAGCAGAGAGCGTCAGGATTGTGCGTCAAGCGTTGCCGAGTTAGAAAAAAAAGTGTGTAATTTGCATTGCCAATGCTTCTCACGACCATCGCGGAAAATAGCAGAAACAGGAGTCAATCGTCTGGCCAGATTGTGCAATATAGTTCCAATCCCATCAAACACGCGTGAAATGTAAATCCAGCTCTTGGCCCCATTTGTGTAGCTTCATTCACCATGGATCCTGCTCTTTTTCCGACGCACTACTGCCCTACATGACTTACGTTTCCTCATCCGATAGGAATCTGTAAAAAAAAGACTGGATATCAATAACGACACGCAGATGGAATGGACCCCGATGCATTCAATTTTTCAGTTTATGTTATGCACGTGTGTACTTACTTCGCACGCGCTATACAAGGAGTTTTTACTGGAAGGGAAGCAATGAAATTTTTGACTCGAAATGATTTTTTTTTTATGTTCGACTTAGCAAAATAACTTAACTTCCGCCCCATGGCGTACAATTTAATTTTCATCGCTGTTGAATGCAAGGGAAAGCAAAAAGTGGCGATTACACCGGAAAACATTGAAAAAATCCCAAAAATCGGGCGATTTTTTCCATTTTTGCACTCAAAGAATAGAATGCTTCGCAAATTAAATGTGGAAAGTTTCCGCTTTCTAAATTTTATAATTTCTCAGCGACGAGCAAAAACCCACAAATTTTTGGGGGAAAAAACAAAGCTGCGTTCAATTTATGCTCCATTGCGGACTTCTGCTTTAACCAATTTGACCCATTTTCAATACCAACTTACGTCCAAAAAGTTTCAATGTTTCTACCAAATTCGAAATCGATATCTTTGTTTTTGCGATCAGGAGGGTGCCAACCACTGTTACCACAGACGGACAGACATGGTTTAATCAATTCGGAATTTCTCCCTGATAAAGATCTACTTTGTAGGGTTTCTGAAGCTCCATTTCGGGTTTTACATATATTATGAAAAAAACAAAATTAGCAGTGGTGGGTAAAAAAAAAGCAGATATTTGATTTTAAAAAGTTTATTTAAAATTTAAAATCAATTTGTCTAGAATTTAGTAAAATATATCCACAAACTTTTTCATTGGCACACCGATTAAGTTTTACGTATTTTCGAACAAACCTACAAAAGTTTGCGAAATAATATGAATGAAATTATATATCAACTATTAGAGTTGTATTGATCGTTTAATTGTTACAATTTTATATTGAACTGAAATTTTTCTTACAAAATTGTCGTTACAGAGCGGGACAATTCTACGCATGTAAGTGATTGAACATTTTTGTTATGATGTCCAAACTTTTAACGTTTTTGAAAATCGATGTTGTTTTTAAGATAACAACATTGAAATTTTCTCTCCTTCTTCTTCTCTTCTCTTCTCTATAAGTGTAAACAAAATTAAATGTTTTATAGTTTTTTATTATTCTTGTAGACACATTTCCAAAGCTATTACAAAGAAAGTCTTACAATAATTCATTTCTTCGATTTAAGTCGATTACTAGCTCGTTTTTTCGTAGGCTGTTCACTGACCGCTTCCGGGGCATCGCTATCCCTTTGAGTACGTTTCCTTGTAGTCTTAGCGTTAATTTTAGCTACGTTTTTTCTTAATTGTGATTCGTCAACATTTTCGCTTTCTTTCCGCAACACTTCGTAATCATCGGGTGTTATTGGTGAGCCAACAGTACCATCAGATTCGATTACGTTATCTACACTCGTCTTATTCCCTTTGCTGTTATTCTTTCTATTAGATTTTTTGGGATTTTCTAATTTCCTTACAGCAGAAGAAGCTTTTTTGGAAGCACTACTATGCCTTGTCTGATGATTATCATTTGTTTCTTCCTCTTCTTCATCTTGGTTATTGTCATTCTCTTGATTTTCCAAAAGTCTGGATTCTTCCTCAATTTGTTCTAATAATGTCTCTTCGTCTTCGTCTTCATTTTCGACGTCATTTCCATTGTTATCGTCTGACGTCTCAGCATCTTCTATTTGACTGCTATGTGACAGAGTGCGATCTATGGCTGCTTTTAAATCGGAAGTTTTCACGCGATAATCGCGAGTAGTACCAACGTGAACGAAATTCGCTAAGCGAACATCAGTTTTTTTAGCCAAAAGGACGATAGTTTTGTTGAAATTCTCTATGCAGAGAATAACTTTTGATACAAATTTTGTTTCCCTTAGAACTTTTGCCGCCCCAACTTGAGGATCGCGTTTGTGCTTCTTATCCGTATCCAATACATTGCTTTCGATGTACGTTATTAAAGCGTAAAAGTTAGATGGCAATGCTTTACCCACCACTTTCAATAAAATATCAAATCTTGAGATAAAATGAAAATAAAAAAAACAATGTAAACATAATGCATTTGTTAAACGATGAATTTAAGGCGTGTCCCACGGAAATGTATGAAAAATTAATTGTGCGCATTTGGTTAAGATTATAACTCTACATATGTTTGCTAATCATCTTTGAAAAATATCAGTCAAAGATCTGTGGAGTCTTGATCAAAAAATACCGTGTTCTCACGATTGTTGCAGTTCCTCAGTTAACGTGAACATGTTTGACATGAGCATAGACAACAATGGCAACTTGGGCTTGATTTGAATACCAACCTGCGTGCAGAAGCTTTCAATTTGAAGTTGATATCTTCATTTTTGCGATCAGGACACATACCACACAGACGGACAGACATGGCTAAATCAACTCAGGACTTCACGCTAATCAAGAATATATATACTTTATAGGGTCTCTGAAGCTCACTTTTGGATGTTACATATATAATGGAAAAAAAACAAAACGAGTATACCCCCATCTTACAGTGGTGGGTATAAAAAGAAACTTTTCAACAAACAAGGTGCAAGTTTAGTATACATATATTTTACATATATAGATGTTATAGAACAGAACAAAATAGATAAGCGAAAAAATATGAAATAAAGAAAACAAGTAAGAAAATTATATTCGGTGCTAACCAAAATTTTATACTCATCACCGTTATCCTACAACAGACAAAAAAAAAGAATTAAATTTTTGTGCTCTATAATATGAAGTGCACGCGGCTGACTTCTTCTATTTTCAAAATAAAATCTTTAGGCGTGTAGGCGTAGTAGGCATGTCCTTGGAAAAGCTTAGGTCATGATATCTTCATTCAGATACTGCACACAGTTGAGCAGACATCCAGATGGTCAAACGAACAGACGGACATGTTAGGCGCATTTCAAACTTGAATCCAAGAATTCATATACATTATAAGATTTTTGAAACTTATTTCTACAATCTTGAATATCAATTTTTGAGTTTTGATTTGCAAAATTTACGTTCCCCGTTTTAATATAAAAAAATTTTCTCACTTACTTTGTGCCATGCAGCGACACCTTTACACCACCTGCACAACAGTTAAGAAAATGTTTGGCCATATTCTTTAAACAAACGTAATGTTGCATAACGACTTTCAGCAGACCATCCATACATGTTCCCAGTGGTATACAAACATTGGTAAAATTTATTAAAGTCTGCGATACATGAATCAATTGAGAGCATATAGAACGTTCCAATGAACTTAAAGCACCCAAACAGAAATCACGATCATCTTCAACTGCTATGCGGCATTTATAGGTCAAACTATTTGCTTTGGTTATAAAGTATTCAACATCTTCAATTTGTTTTCGTATAGCTTCATACGTATAAAGCAAGCAAGACTCAGCTGTCACCTCGGTAATCGATTTTAACTTCACTCGAGATTGAGTGCAAACATCCTATAAATAGATTATGGGCTTTTTTTAGAAAAAAAAAACAACAATTGCACACTAACCTCTTCTTGTACTTCGTCTCTAATAGACGACCACAATTTACTGAAATGCGATGGTATCATTTGAAAGAACGCCCCAGAATGAGTTTTTTGCCTTTGTTTAAACAATAATTTATGTACCAGACTTAACTCTTTATTGTTAATCTCATAATTCTGGCAAAATTTCAGTAACCAACTATACGATTCAACTGTCATACGACTATCGAATGATATATTTTCATAGAGTATCTCCAAACTCAATAACAGATTATAAGGAATCTTACATCCTTCCGGATCACCGAGCATGGAATCTCCAGCGTCAGACGACTCTTCTTCCATATAGGTCTGTATAATATTTTGTACAATGAGAATGCATTCGCTACTCTTATTGGATGCATGCAAATCAAAATTGCGTACAAATGTATCAGAGAACTTTTTTTTGTAGGTTATATTAGCAGTATTCAAGCATTGCCGAAAACATTCTGTAGCTAAAGAAGCAGCAGTGAGATCAAATTCTTTCCACAGCATGGGTAAAACTTTAATGCAACGTTCGTAAACCACTTTCGTAATATCGCTCAAGTATTTCAACATACGTTTACTGTGCGATAACTGTTTATATAAAGGTTGTAAATGTATGGCTTCGACTTTGTGGGCAGCAACCTCTAGCACATAACGCACCAAATTTACATGAGACCTTAGAGAAGAAGTCATATTCGCCGAAGCGAAAGGAACAACATCTCTATCAAAAGAAAGAAAATACGGGTATTATAATGAAATTAAAGCGACATTTCCATTACTTACTCAAGGAGTAAACGCATAAAACGTTCCACCACAACCAAATTCCAAATATTTTCAGGCTTGTTCGGCCCTTTTTTCGTTGCGATACTATTTATACTTAACCCGAGAGTCGCATTTTCTGAATCAATATTCGTTTTAGGTTTTTTATTCGATTTTTTGGTAGAAAGTGACTGGAAGAATTGACAAAGAAAGTTACACGTATTACAACAAATTTCAACCGAAACACATTAGAAACGATAAATATTGTGTTTAATGTAAAAAAAATTTTAATTAATGGCGGCAATCTTAACTCTAGCCCTAGACAAAGTTTTTCGAATAATGTACCAAGTTACAAATTTTGACCGTTATTATATCGTAACTTCTTTTCACGAAGTACCGGATGATCTTGGCGAATATTTGTACTAAGTTTCAGATTAACTATTTTTTTGGCTATTGCTGATCGATTTGTTGGCCGTGGCGTACACAATATTTAGATTAAATTGAATGGACACGTAAGTGCATACGTTTTGATGCCGATTTCTGAATTATAGATACGTAAGAATGTATATAGCAAACATAAAAAAATAAAAAAATTTGATAGGTATAAAAGAACAAACATTTCTCAGATAAGTATGCAAAAGAAGATGGCAGCGCACAGACTCCAATCTTTTTTAAAACACGTTAACATATTATGGCAACAAAAGCCCGAAGATTAACAAGTCTGTGTCATATCGTCTAATACAATGCTTCAATTATTTTATTATTACATTTATAATAAAAGGTCCATACTTCTCATGAAAGCGGGGTCCAAATTTGATGCTGTAGTAAATTTCTATGTCCACTTCCTTACATGGCTCAATTTTCACTATGAATTATTAAAAAAAAAAATCCTTTTGCCATATAAAGATTGACTCTTTGCAGCAATGATTATATGGAACAGGATTGAAAAACTGGCAGTTTGATTCTAATTTGTGACCGAATGCCATGACTTACCGATTTTTGCCGAGAAATTTTGAAAACTGCAATGTTTTCTTATGTAGACACTGTTTCAAGAGAAGTCGCTATGTGGGTAGTGGTCGCAAAGGTTATCCAATGCAATTCATTGTCAAAAGCACTCGCGCCTTGGGTCAAAACAGGTAAAAGTACCAAATATCGGTAAAATATTCCACAAATTGCATACAAAGTGAGGTAGACAGACGGACAGACGAGTTTAAATAAGAAAATCATTATGATTGAATCGGTCTCTCGTAACTCTTTATGAGTTTTATTTAATGTACCCTGCACCACAATGCAGGAAGTATGGTTAACCAATTCCAAATTTGATTTTACATGTGGTCTTTGTATTCATACCTTAAGACGTTCCATTAAATTTTCGTGTTCCTTAAACAATCCCAATAAATGTTTGACATAATCGTTGTTGGGCTTCGACATTAATATACAATAAGCCATTAGACCTTCCAAAAAATTCAATTGTTGCTGAATTAATTCATTTTTTAAAAGAGTTAAATTCCCCATCTAAAGGAAACAAAAAATAAATATATATTTTCCAATATTTTACTTGCGCATACTTACCGTACTTTCAAATTTGATTTCCTTATTCAAAGTCTTCTCTATGGATGTCTCAATCAAGCGTCTCATTTCTCTAACATTATATTCATATTCGAAATTTTCAAAAACAACCAAACAATGAGCAATAAATACTAAAAGTAGTCCAAGATTATCATATATATGAATCTCATTTTCCTGATCGTCCGTTGCTTTTGTGATTTTTTCAAATTTCACCTTAAACTGATTGCAATCGTCCTCCTCAAGCGATGCTTCGAAATATGAACGAAAATGCCAATCAATAAATTGTACGATGTGAGGGACTAGCTTATTATTTAGTTCAACGGCGCGTTGTAAATCTAAAAAATAAATGTAATTTAACGGGAAAATTTCCTCAATTTTTTAGTTACTGAAATTTACTTTCATATAAAGTAACCTTGACATCTACAGACTGTTGGAAGCAATTTCTTAAAATTCCCATAATATCCAAGGATAACATATCAAAATGTCGGTGGGATCGGTTCATGGTTGCGCTAGCGTTTTGGGACATGAAACCACAACTTGAAATATTTTGCTGAGTACAAATACTGCTTACGTTCATTTGCGACCGTTGCGAGTTGCAGTTATTCAATTGTTTTAAAATCATACAAAAACCATAAACGGCCATGCAATGAACTTTGACATCACTAATATGCAATTAATTAAAAAATGTAAAAAAAAATTTTTAAGTGCATTTAAAAGAAGACCTACTTGCATCTTATAGCTTTCCTAAGCACATTTATAAAAGAATTTGTTATAATGGGCGAAATTTTTAATAAGGGCAAAATGAACGGCATCATCTGCATCGAGTGATCACCAGGCATCTGAAAATATTTATTTTTACGATTATTTCAACAAAACGTACTATACTACATTTTTAAAGCCCCCAGAGACTTTAGCTTCAGTCTTTCTCAAAACATCTTTTGAGACTCATAAGTAACAAAGCACACCATGCTAAGATAACAGTGAGCAAACAACGCCATAACATAAACACAGAACCCAACTCAACATTGAATTACTTTGCGCAGTATGCTTGACAATCTACAATTTGCGTTTAAAGGAATTGTCACAAAAAATAAAAAACTGAACACGTCGTGTTACAGAAGAAGCATTAAACTTATATTTTATCAAATATGAAAGAGCTAGAGAGGTAAATTGATTGAAGTTTACTCGCGTGCATGGCAATATGAGCGACATCAAGCGACATCAAGACAACAATGAGGTAATCTTCTAATGTTCCGATTCTCGCAAATTGCCAGTGAGCTCGTAAAACGCTTTATGTAAATTGTAAATTAAATCTAACGAGAACCATTTGAGATCGAGCAAGTTGCTCCAACTAAAATATTGACCGAAATTCCAATTTACATGCAAATATTTTGCATTTGGAGCTTATATATTAGGTCGAGTCATAAGTAACTTCCGTTTTTCTGTCAGACATTTATTTTGCTTTCATTGAATAACAAAATTATATCAATTTAACAGTTGATTGGGAGGTATTCAATCTTTTCGCTATAGCTCTTGTAGATTAGCGTGGATTTTGCTCCAATATTGCCTTGAAAAGGTTGTCGTCAAAGTCGGAAGGGCGTCTCGCCTTTTAAGGTCGTATCCCCAGAAAGCAATTTACAAAGCAATTTCTAACTGCCCCCTCAGTTATCAGTCGTTCACCGTATACCCTGCATATTTTTTCAACTGTCGTCTCAGCGTTATTGCCTCCTTTAAATTCGCAAAGCATTGCATATCGAATATACACTTTTTGATTCTCCATTTCAGGGGTTAAGAAAAACAGTTGAATGTAAAATGCATCAATGTACCACAGAAGACTAACTGAGTTTGCTTCGCTGGGTAAATACGAAGAATACATTCTACCCAACTTAGTTACGGACTCGACCTAATATATTCTGCAATGGATATTGTTGCGCTTTCCAAAATTCCAGCAAACTTAAAGCGGCTTCGCGGTTGTAAAGAACTCACCCAAAGAAAGGTTTCCAAAACGCAATCGATTGTTTCCACGCACTCAGAAACAGTGAACGTGTCAGCTACGCTTAATAAAGTCAAACATTCTGAAAAATTCAATTTACATAAATTAAAGTATATGCAAAGACTACGCTGACTTTTAATTACCAGAATATTGATTTTGATCTGGATCTACTATCATCCATTCAGCTAACTTTTTTATAATGCCGTGACCAAAAATAAAACGTTTCCGTATGAATTTCGTTAAAAAATTAATAGCCTTTTGTTGTAATGATGGGTTTTGTTTGGTTTTAAGAAGAACAAATACTAAATTTATCAAGCCGGGAGTAACCATATCTTTGCCATCTTTGTTCTGATCTATTAGCACCTTCAAAATTTGCTCTAAATCAACGTATTGACGGTGCAAAGTCTCGCGACACCATACCGAGTATTCAGATAAGTTGTATTCGTCTTCGTTACGGCAAATGACGCTACGTAGAAATGGTAGAAGTACCGATGCACTTAAACTGCAGCTAGGATTACGATTGACTTTACTCATGGTGAGAATAGCGCTTAAAACAAAGGGTGTCAATATAATATCCGGCATCGATATAAAGTTCTAAAGAAGAAAAGACAAATATTGATCTCGTTCAAAATTCTTTGATACAAACGACTTACTCTCAGTACGGCGCACATTTGTTGCTCAGTAATTTTAATTTGAGTACATAAATCCAAGTGATGCAAAATTGTTTCTTCAGCTTCTCTCATTTCCTTATCAGAAAATATATGATATATTTTATAAGGCAGAACACGGCTAACGATATCGGTCTCGGCATTCCTGCTGAACCGCTCTTCCGATCTACTAGCAACTCAATGGTTGTAAGACTTAGGCAGTAGTGCTTTAAAACTTGGGTTTAGCATTTATTTCTCTAGCTAAGTTAATAATAATAATAACAATATAACTCTTGCAAATATGGGCACACTCCTTTTGAATCGAACCTTACTGTTCGCTTAGTTCGTTTTCAATGTCGTGTCTCTTTTTTAGCGATTGCAAACGGATTATGGCCTTAAACATATATATGTTGAGAATACAAAATTTGTTAAGACTATTCTGACTTTGGAACAGACGAACGTTAGAATCTATTCCTGACCTAAAAATTACATAAATATCTTAATAAGGTTAGTACATTTTATTTCTTGCCGTGAACATGAAATAAAAATTAGTCCATTTTCTCCATTTCTTACCTATGCTATCAAAATCCACAGAGTTACTATTCATATCGGCAAATAGTTTTTTATAGTAAAATCGGTGAAAATACTTGTCCAATGCCAATATCGGCACAATAATCTGAGATGCGGTAGAGCAAATGGAAAACAATTGATATGCTAACGCAGGCAATGCCATCGGATTCAAAGATTGTATATAACCACAAAATTTATTTAACACGACCGTAATTTCATTAGCAGATAATTGAAGTTCCCTAGGTCAGGAGGAAGGAATGAACATTAATTAGCTGTTCAATATGTAATACACAAAATATTTACCTGCACATATCCGCCAATGGAGTTAGAACTTCACTCGGCCAACGCATCGTAAACAAATTTTTGACAATTGAATCGCGATATTCCAAACCACCCATGGTTATGCCGTTGACTATAAGAGTTCGCTGGTCAGTAAGTATATTTAAGACTGGCGGCAGTAAATCTTTCCATCCGACACATTTTGGATCTGCCACACGTAAATGATCTACGCAATGCTCTAAAATCTCTATTAAATGCTCGTTGCTAAATGTTTGTAAATCCAAACACAAACGTGTTATTAAATCATAAGTTTGCCTATAAGTTAGTTCCACCTTTAATAAACCATCAAGAAAGCATTTTACACAAGCAAATCGTTTCTCTCTAGCTTCAAAAGTTTCAATACTGAAACCTAGCAGCAAACAATCCCAAAATTTTATAAATTCATTACGGCCCAATTTCTGCTCCAGGACGTCAGTGAGCTAAACAAATGCCAATCATTTTATGAAAGACTTTGAAAATATCTCTTAAACTTGTACCTTTTTTGTGGAAGTATTTTCCAGTAATTTCTGTAATTGCGGCAACATACGTCGGTCATAGAATGTATACATTTGCTTTTCTAAAAGCAAGGCTGCACTATTTGAAGACATCTCCAAGCAGCTTTAAAAAAACTAACGCAAAGTTTTACAAAAAATAAAAAATTCACTTCCTTTTAACAAAAATTAAATTTTTGCAATGGCGCAATATTTTGATCGCTTTCCCGCAATCACTTTCAGTTGTGTTAATGCAAAAAACACCTGTTGTCGATTCAGCTGCAATCCACAGAGTCGTATTGAAGAGGTACTATTAATGACGAAAATACGGTATTTTAGTGATATTAACAGATTGCATTACGGTAAACTTTGAACAATTTTTTTAAAAATTTTCAATGAAATTAAAAAAAATATAAAGAGTTAATATATAAAAAATGGGAATAAGTCGTACATAACGATAGCATACATTTTCGTTGGTTTGTCGTTGTTTTCCGATCGCCTCGTTCGCAATTGAATTCTCCAAACAACAGACAGTATACTTGCATTAAGTTTGTGCCAAATAACAGAAAAGAAAAAAAACTTTAAGAAGAAGGAAGATTTAAAATTATTAAAGGTAAGTAAAACATTGTTAACTTAGGGTTCGATTTATCGTTTGCGACAATTAAAATAGATACGGTTCTGTTAGTTTATTGGCATCCGATTGGGCGGGTGCTTTGGCCAATATCAACAGGCGTGCAAGAATGTTTTGCAATGTTTTTGCAAATTTCAATCCTTAAATGCGTAAAGCGTTATTTTTAAGGCTACCACTACCGAGTGCCGAGTCCTTTTCAATTTTCGATCTTTAAAAAAAACTGTTATACAGCAAGTAATGTTCCCAAATTTGTTGACGACTTTTATTTATATGAAAAGACCTTTAAATGTCCTAGATGCGGATGACACATATTTTAGGGGTCATTTTGACCCAATATTTACTTACCATTGTCGTAAAAATGAACATAGAAACTTGAAATTCAATATAGGCATTTTTTGATCGATTAAAAATGTGAGGTTAAAAATCGAGTGTGATCTGTGATTGTGCTCGTCCGCAATATGGAAGAAACTGAAACACACTTTGAAATTTTGACTGCATTTTGACTTTGACTTAAGCTACATTTAATTTTAACCGCACCTTGGCTAACTTTTGATTGAATTTTAACTGAATTTTGACTAAGTTGTGACTTAAGTCTGATCGAATTTGCTCTCCTCAGAAGATCCGTACCTTTAGCTCAGTCTCTGGTGAATGCTTTTTGTGACTTGTTTTATGTTAACAGCACTGGTACTAACAAGGACCAGGGGAATTGACAACTATAGATAGGTGGGAGCACATTTGGGAGTCACAGATGGGCTACACCCATAGTCTACACACAAATGCGCATATGGAAAGCTGCAGAACAGAATATTGAAAAATGTTGTGTTAAATAGATTTTCATGCCTCAGCATCCGAAACGACTGCCTTCTAAATTTATTAACGTTATATTAATTAAGGAAGAATATTAAATATTAATCATTCATTCACCTTAGTTTCCAAGTTATATAGTTTTTGGCTTATTACTAACGTTATAATGGTAGTCTATTTTTCAACTAGATCTGCGACGATCGACTAACAGTTATTGTGCCAACAGACAATTAGACAACTAAATTTGCTTCACATACAGTTTTATAGAGACTTGTTATATATACCAAGCAAGAGAAACCTGTACGAACATAAGGATATATACGAATAACACGTATATGTATATATGATAAATACAAAGGCATGATTTCAAAGCCTTTATAGGACTTGCCTGGTGCAGGAACACTGAAGTTCTCTAAATTTATTATTGTCCTTCGTTCTGTCGAGCATTACAAATGCGCAGATATTATACACCATATAACATTTACTTTTGTCTGATTCATTTTCCGTTTGGGCAGTTTGCAATCCATAGAAGGAATATGGAATATATTGGTATCATGTATATTATCATGCGAGTCATTGTAAATCTAGAAGAATAAAAAGAAATTGTGGAACGATATTTTAAAAAATTTCTTTTTTTATTCTATAGTAAAAAAGAAAAAAAACGGAGCAAAGAATGCTGAGACACTATAAAAAAATATAAACAATAAAAAAAATGCATGGAGAATTTAGTCTTAAGTACTCCAAAAAATTAAAAATTAATCAAAAAAGAATAAAATTGGGTAATTAAAAAATGCATAAATGATTGAATAGAAGAAAAGTAATCGATTGAATATAGGAAACCGATCGCTTTCTTTAACATTGAAATGTTAAAATAAAATCTTTCTTAATATATGCACATTAAATTTTCAATTAATTATATATATATTTTTTGCAAATTTCTGCCTTCCTTTATTAAATGTTATTTATTACCTGATATTTTCAAATGTAGTAAATTTTAGTGGACTTGTTTTTTCATATATATATATTTTTTTTTTTTTTCTAATTGTGCACTTTTTGAGTTCAACGCATTTTGGCTATAACACATAATTAAAATTATTTACAAAAATTGTCTCAAATCATATAAATATAAATGTAATTTGTTTTTTTAATCTAACTTAATTATTATTATTTTTTTTTTTTAAACTTACTTAACTAATATGACACTTTAGTAAAAAATAATTTTTTTTTTTTGCTTATCATTTTTGTTCTGATACGTTGTCCAATATTGCACTAAAATTTTAATTAAAAAGCATTTAAATAAAACAGTCTAAAATATAAAACATGCATATGTTGTATTCACATACATCTTTACTCTTAAAATTAATATTCCTTAAAAGTTCTCTAAAATAGCTTAAAATTTGTCTTTTTCTAAATATATTTAAAGCATTTTTGTTTATCGTGTGGTATGCGAGTTTTAAACAAAATCGAGTCCGCCCTGTACTGTGTATTTAAGAGAGGCGTATAACCAAAAACCTTCAAGAAAAAAAGATGCTTAAACAAGATGTTTTATGAAAATATCTTTCGATGCATACCTGCGTAAAAAAATTGATGCATCTATGACGCTCCTGAAAATGCGTATCATCTTCACTTAATGACACCGGACAACCCGGACACCTGAACGTCCATCTAGAAGTTACTTTTACCGGAGGTTTCCGCGTTATATGCGAGACGAGGAAATTCATAGCTATATCTTCACAATTCATATATTCATCCACTTTGTCACGTATGGCTTGCGGTAAATGATAGGTGTACAAGTACATATAGTACTTATGTATGAAAGCGGCCCCTGTTAAAACCATACTTAGTTCGCAGCTGTAATTGGAGTTGTAATTCCAGTTATGATTCGTATTCAAATCCCAGGCATGAAAACGTCCCGGGAAGCCCACAACTCGATCACGGTGCTCGCGCCATACCCGAAAACCAAATAAAATCTCGTCGTGCCTTAAATGAGCATCATCGTCTACTGATAACACAGCTTCAGTTTCAACGACATCGAAGGGAAGAAAACGATTATTGAGAGAGTTACGTGGCGCTCTTACTACAGCCACAGGCACTCCTATGTCGGGCCACCTTAAATCATCTAAAGGCGGTTTTGGTGAATTCCATACCACTACTACTTTATGCAGATAAGGAAGTCCATATAAACGCCCCAGCGAGTCCATTAATACTTGTTCGCGTTCATAGGTTAATATAACTATAGTGAATTGTTCACGAGGATGATTGCCACCCAAAGCTTCACTAAATTCTTTGCCGGCCCCACCGCTGCCCTTACCGATAGGACGAAAACCCATATGTGAACCCAGAAATTTTGCTTCTGAAGGCAAAATCAATGATAGGTGTACAAGTACATATAGTACTTATGTATGAAAGCGGCCCCTGTTAAAACCATACTTAGTTCGCAGCTATAATTGGAGTTGTAATTCCAGTTATGATTCGTATTCAAATCCCAGGCATGAAAACGTCCCGGGAAGCCCACAACTCGATCACGGTGCTCGCGCCATACCCGAAAACCAAATAAAATCTCGTCGTGCCTTAAATGAGCATCATCGTCTACTGATAACACAGCTTCAGTTTCAACGACATCGAAGGGAAGAAAACGATTATTGAGAGAGTTACGTGGCGCTCTTACTACAGCCACAGGCACTCCTATGTCGGGCCACCTTAAATCATCTAAAGGCGGTTTTGGTGAATTCCATACCACTACTACTTTATGCAGATAAGGAAGTCCATATAAACGCCCCAGCGAGTCCATTAATACTTGTTCGCGTTCATAGGTTAATATAACTATAGTGAATTGTTCACGAGGATGATTGCCACCCAAAGCTTCACTAAATTCTTTGCCGGCCCCACCGCTGCCTTTACCGATAGGACGAAAACCCATATGTGAACCCAGAAATTTTGCTTCTGAAGGCAAAATCGGATCAAATGGCAATTGCGGGTACATGTAGAAAGGATCTACCCAATCATTCCAAGCCTCCTTAGATTGTATTCGTAAAATTGTGTAATTTCTTCTGTAGGCTGGGCTACTATAAGGGGGCTCAATGGGACCCAAAGATTCTTCTGGTTCGTTTTCCATACCTACCGGAGGATCAGATTTCAACGGTATGAAAGTGCTATTGAAAACACTTTGCGCAATCACTGGTGACACGGGACGTGGAGGCACTCCCAAACGATCTCTTAGGCTAGCAATGATGGTGTCTACGGTCGCTTGGACTGAACTTAAATAGCGTTCCCATACCAAACGTCCTTGACGTCGCATCAGCAATAAATCACTATCTTGTATAGCTCTTAACAAAAAATGCAATTCGGTTATCCGAGCCTTCGGTAACAGTAAAGTCAATTTACGCCAATCTATCGTTTCGATATATGGTAGCCGTACCTCGTCTGCACCCAATATAACGGGTATAGCACCTGAGCGCAAAGCCTCATACAATCTTGCCAACATAAGTGTGGAACTAATTCTTCGCTCTAAAGGCGGCAAGATTAAAGCGAAGGTGGAATCTTTTAAAACAGCTTTACGTGACGAATCGGTGCCACAGAGAGCCCAATCTGCCGCGGCATTTTCATCCATTTGCTCGGTCGCAGGAATGCATTTAAATTGTAATAGGAACTTATCCTGAGTAGCGCCTCTAACCATTTCTAACAAATGATCCAGTATGAAATCATCTAGAGGTTCAGCTGATTGTTGGCTGGAGTCCAAAGGTCTTAATTCACCTTGAAAGGATAGTAAGTAAGTACGCCTTGCTGGCACCATAGATGTACATTCCTGCCAGACATCCCCGCCTGGTGGACCTAGAATAGGAGGAACTATCAAATCGTAGTTAGGTCTGAATTGGGATAATTCAAAAGCCGATTGCACTAATATGGCGCGCATAGTATTCTGCCCGAACAAAGCATTTGTGGAGCGTGAATTCAAATTTCGTCGAGCAAAATTCAGAAGTACATGGTTACGACCATCTCCTCCCCAGAAAGGCAAGCGATAGAGTTTCGCCATATCAACGGTTTCATAATTCATAGTTAAAGCTCTGGCAGATACTCTTTCTTTTTGTTCTTCCTCCAAAGCGGAATAACGATTATTTTTCGTCGCATCATTTTCGAGTAAAGCCTCTCCGACCAAAACTAAATAAATGCATGCTTGTTTTGGATCGCGGACGAAATGAGCATTATAACCTAAAGTCTGCTTTATCGTGGTACGCATGAAGCCGTCAATATCATAGCCTGTTTTCAGAACGTTGTATACATCGGGATCATAAAGATAAACCGGAAAACCAGAGGTTAAACTGCAACGTGAATGGTCGAAACAATTATGCATTTCGCAGGAGATGGCGGTTTGCATTGAAGCGGGCGGCATTTTGCGAGGCAAGGAGTTGGGGAATAGCGTACGTGGCAAAGCCAAATCGGGAGTATTTCGTTGTACCGCCTCACGCTGAGCTACTTGAGCTTGCTCTACGGATATCTTTAAACGTTCCAGCTCAGTTTGTTCACGCATCAGCTCTTGTTTCAGTTCCTCAATTTTTTGATTATACTGACCGATGTCGGATTGCAGCTTTTGGCGGCGTGCTTCCAACTCACGCAATTCCACAGAAACAGTACTCTAAAATCCAGAAAATAACGTTTATCTCTTAATTAAGGATATGAATATACTAACCTTTATCCTTAGCAACTCCTCAATACGCATTTTTAAATCACTTGCTCGCATAGAGCTGAAATCCTCGTAAGCATCTAACAAAGGACGAGCATGATGCATATCTAATTGAGGCTCATCATTATCAGACTAAATAGAGAAATTCTATTTAATTAGTACCCATATGGTCATAAGGGAAGGATATCGCTTCGCTGTTCTTACATTTAATAAATTGCGATGAGCAAACAAAGGCAGCAACACCAACAGCAACAAGATCGCCAATATAGTCTTATACATGCGATAATGGCGAAACCAGTTACACCTACCATTGCCACATAAACAAGTTACAAGACTGCTCGA
Source organism: Glossina morsitans morsitans (assembly GCA_001077435.1). Classification (NCBI taxonomy): domain Eukaryota; kingdom Metazoa; phylum Arthropoda; class Insecta; order Diptera; family Glossinidae; genus Glossina; species Glossina morsitans. The sequence goes on from CCAG010004931.1 coordinate 18,649, forward strand.
GGTACCTGCGGATGTTCCAGCGGTACCGTTTAATGAGTTTGTACTTAAATACTGCTGAAATTTTCCTAATTTCTCAGATTCGTCGATTAGAAGAAATGTGCTACTGCTGGCAAGATTAGCAACGTTATTGCTGAATTGTTCGCTTGTTGGATTCTTTGTCGGTTTGACCTGCGAAAAGCCCTATTAAAAACATGAAAAACAAATCGTCGTTTCGTTTCTTTTTTTTAACAAATTTTTAACAAATAATAATTTGAACCTATTATCATATTGCTCGCTTATTCTGAATAATTCTCATGAATTCCTGGAAGTCAACTTTGCTTTCTTTCGATCACATTTGGCGATGGCCTCGCAAATACTATTATCTTCACCATAAATTCACGCGCTATTAAAAACAAATTTTATTGCTCTTCGTAAGTTAGGAATTATTAATGAAATAGAGACTCTATTGTGTTCCTAATAATAATGAGAGTGTTGAAAAAATATGAAACTTTTCTTATTGCTTAAAATTTGCCCTAAATCGCTTCCACCTACACTAGAAGAAATTTTCGTAACCCTTGAATATTTACAACTTAATTCAATCTACATTTTCGCTCCTGAAATATTTTACGCACCAGTTTTTTTCTAGTCGCGGAAATAGTCTTAGAAGAATCATCATCATCATCATCATCTCGACATTTTGACGTAAGCTCGTACGTCGTCATCTTTGTACACAAGAAAAAATCGAAACTTTTTCCTTAATGTTACACTTAAAGTTATAATATTTTATATAATATATTTAAATAAAACATCTTTTTGATTTCTGCATTCAAATATTTGCAAATATAAATAAAGTTTTTCTATAATGTACGAGTGTTTTTGGCAAAAAACAAAATCACCAGCTGATTGAGATGTCAAAAATTAATTGCTAAAAACATCTGAAAGACAGCTGACTTTTCTTCTTTACAAATAATTGTGCAGGGTTGTAATTTTCGATTTTTTGTAAATTGAATGCTTATTGTATGATCTCGTCCGTTTAGTAAGAATTACTTGGCAGCATTAAGACGAATCTTGGCATAGTTTTTGCAAAATTTTTTCTTGTCTAAAATAGACTGAAAGAAATGGAGAGAGAGAGAGAGTACAACTGTTTACGAAACTCGCGCAAAATCATTCAACTGTGAAGAGATTAATTCCCACAAGATAGGAATAGACTGAAGCACAATGAAGCTTCGCTTATATTCGCATATCTACGGAAGCTATTTAATGCATGAATTTTTTATAGAAAAAATGTATATAATATTCATATATATTACAAACATAACTTGTAAATTTATAAAATTTATAAATTAAATGCGTCCCCCAGACCTGGCAATATAAGCAAAGCTTCATTGTGTCAGCTCCCATTTTGCAACAACAACGAAAATATAATAAGGAAACATGGCAATAATCCCCACACTAAATGCATCTTACTTCATTTCTTTCTGCAACATCCGCAACATCCGAGTTTGTAAATGTGGCGGGTTTTCGGTTTCCAATTTTATTGTAGAATATTGTTTTATAATCTCAGCCAATTTAGAGAGAAAATTGGGTCAAAGAAAATGAAAGAAGCCATAATGTCTGTCAATAAAAATATCGACATGATCGTAGATGCTTTAAAAGGGAAATCATAAAAGTAATAAATTAAACATTCAAATCCTTCTACTTAATTTTTAATTTATTTTAATTTAATTTTTAATTTCAAGTTTGATCTGTGATTTATATTACAAGCAGACGGAATAAGGGCTGACACAAGTTTAGTATGACGTACTTCTACGCTAGACGTTCCAAACAACACATGCCAGTCTTTGATTTCCATCAATACAGTTGCAATTCCTTGTATAAGGTCCTCTCGGCTATAATAATAGAAAAATATCCTAGCATAGAAAATATCTTTTTAAATGTTTTGAACAAATACAGGGATAGAAAGGCTCTCAACATCTTGCGAATTCGAATCAGGCAAATCACCTTTCCCTGGCTTTGTCGCATTTGAAATGAAACAGTTATAATGGATCTCTTAATAAAAACCGCTGTGTTGAAATACTCACACCACATAAATATTCAATATTCAGTTAAATATGGGTAAGTCTAAGGCTTACCTAATCTTAAGTAATTTTAATTCGCTAGCAAAAGGGTATATAAGCAGAATATTCGCGGGAAGCAAAATCCGTCGATTTATTGGTCGAGAGGCTTGAGTCAAGAAAGTTGAATCGTAATATTGAAGCGAATTAAAGGGTTGCAAATTTTAATTCCTGAAAATGTGTGTAAATAGATTTACTAAGAAGTGTCATTAAAACCTAGACTATCCTAAAAATCACAATTCAGTGGCACGATCTTTATTTCAACAGGAGTTGGATAAATAAAGTAAGATCCCAAAAGAACGTTTACGTTACAATATTCATTAAAAGTTAATAATTTATCCCAAAGCAAGAAATTGAAGGATAAAAAATTGTAACGTTTAAAGTGCGAAAATGAAGAGGCGTTTGATATATCTATGTTGAAATGAAGAAAGCATCTGCCAAAGACGACGATTAGAAAACAAGAAAGATGAATGTCGTGATGGTGGTAAAGCATTTGGCTCATCAATGGATATTCTTTATATATGAGATGCGAAAACTTCGGCGTACGCTTGAAAGACTTTCCAAATAGCGTATCGACCAAAAGGAATAATACAGAAATTAGGCTTGTGTACAGAGAGTAGAAGCATAATGTCTGAGCTAACGGAGAAGTTAACGCGAATATTGGAATCGATGCTTACTTTTGCTTCCCTGAAGGCGACAGAAACTTCTAAATCCAAAAAGGGAACAAACGGAAAGAAACTACGCTTTAGGACATTAGGATTAGCACAGACATTTCCAATATTAAGAAAGTCTTGGATAATTTGTTAAAAGATCTTAAGTTGGCTCTTGAAGGACTTGTGAATTTTATACTCTACTATGACTATACATAAAGTGCGCAGTAGATTCATAGAAGCGAAGAAGGAAGTGAAAGGTACAACGGGAAGCTTTTTGAAACTTGCCCATCTAATGAGACGTTCATGGGCCATTGATTAATTTGCAGTTTGAAAGCGCATGTTATGCGGACCTAACTAAAGACAGACTTATTGCTATTCTGCTGATGAACGAGCTTAAATTCATGATCAACGTATTGAAAAGATCGCTGTTTGATGCAGACATTCGTTTGCTTTTCGGAACACGGCCAGAGTTTGTAAGCCTCCATCTACACCTAAATGAAGCAATATGTTGGGCAGAGAGGTAATCATTGGTAACTTTACTTGGCCATTTTGACTTGGGATAACAAGTAGAAGAAGTGCCAGCCAAAGAACTGTTAGCACTACTGCACACAAAGGTAAAATTAAAATCTAGCAGATGTATGTGTTTATTTATTCTTAACTTAATAATGTTATTATTAATTATGTTTATTTTATTAGATGGATTTTTTGCTTAATTTTATGTTATCATTAAATATATAGAATATAACAAAGTTCTTTTTTTTTGTGTATACAATTTTATATACTTCTGAAGAGGTGTATAATAATTACTTAAAACTTAGTTTCATTTAATTACATATACGGTTGAGTATAACTAAAAATAAAAAATAAAAAACAATATACACAATGAAAAATTTGAAAAATTCAGAAGTCTCTACAAGAAAGAAATAATTCACTGGAAAATTTGAAATTTAAATAAATAATATAAACAAATCGTTACGGAACGATAGCAATAAATAACTTACACTGACCTGAAGGAGGGAAGTATCTCGGTCTTACGCAAATGATTAATTTAAAAAAAAAAAAAACGTATAGGAAAGAAATGCAATGAAATAAGTGGAAGATTGAATACCTAAGTATTCGAACGAAGAACACATTCCGCCATTGCTTTTATAGTAAGTGAGCGGAAACGTGCTTGTTCGGCTGCTCGCACTAAGGGATTAGGCGAAACCAAATGTATAAATCAAAATGAAATTCGGCCGGATGTGACTGAGAAACAGAAATAAATTTTTCATTCGACATATATACAAGTTGTTTTAATCGAAAAGTAGTTCAAGTAGGCAGCCTGTTATGAGAGAAATTCAACAAAAAACGACGGACGGACCTATATAGATTTATATTTAGTAAATATCTTATTTAAATGCTTATTTAAGAATTGGCAAAGCGTTCTATATATGTGTATATATGTATATATATATGTATATCGACGTCTTTCAATGGCGGTAACGAATCCAAGTGTGTCCTTTTTGGTATAATTAAAATACATTTGAATTGTAGTGATATGCAATCGATACGCCCTAATACTATTTTGGAAGCACAAGGCAAGTAAAATCACAAAAAGAATGAAGAGGCATTTTTTTTTAACCAAGCTCCCCGTGATGTAAGTTATTTCTAATGGTTTTTGTTTAAATTAAATAAAAATTATTTCTGTTTTTTTTCTTTGTAGGAATTTTCTTTTCATAAGATCATGACTCTCAACGACTGTCATTTCCAACTTACGTTAGTTGTACAACCGTTTTCGAAGGTAAAAATATAAAATAAAAGATTTCACATCGATTAACAAAAAACAAATTGAAAAACCAATGATTGGTTTTAATGATCCTGTAAACTTAGTTTCAAAGCTTGTTCAATCATTTCCTGTTCACGTTGTCGCTCCATCTCATATTGCTGTTGATCTTGTTGGCTTAAACGTAATGCTAATGCCAAGTCAGGATCAATATACTTGAAGCCGCCGTCATCGTCATCGGAAGCCGGTGAACTTGCGGTATGAACTGCGTACAAAGATTCTTGTAGAACTCTAGATAAATTCAAGGAAAAGAAAAAGCGAAAAAATAAAGAGTGGAGAGCTTTAGGCGTTTACATTAGCAATACTCGGGACATAGATAGAGAGCTTCTACTTTAATGGGACGATTCTAGCCAGTAAATGTGTGTAATTAAAGCAACGGCAAGGGCAAGGGCAGGTACAACAATTTCTACTATTTAAAGATTTTTTTCATGTATGCCATATCATTCTTAAAGGAGGGACTGTTTGGGACTGAGCTGGAACGAGATTTCGATAAATCACTGGCGCTCAGCGACAAGGTGTCTTTAGCATTTCCGTGTCCTTGTTTAGCTGACACACTAGACGAATGGCTGGGTGATGTAGGTTTTGAAGAATTTCGACCAAATTGAAAATAGTTTTGCGGTGATAAACGATTAGAACGAGCCTGATTAGAATATGTTTTGGGTACGTTAAGTCTGAGTTAGCAGAGATTATTTTGGATAATAAAATTTTACATAAGAAAAGAAGAAAAGAAACGTAAACTAAACATTAAATCGGTAACATGCGTATATTAAAAAGAGAAACTAATTCGAAGATAATTTTTTTACATCCTCATCTCGTCAAATAATTATTAATTCGGAAACTCATTGTGTTCAAATGTAATACACATTTTCTGGAAATTATTCTGGAATGATAACTGATCACAATAACGCGTCGAGAAACTGTTCTATGCTATAGAAATAATTTCAAGTCGAAAATCAAATATTCTCCAAAATTGATTTGCGTCTTCTGTCCCTAGACTTATTACGCCTGAGAGAAAACCTTTGCTACGATCTCTTGTTACCTTTGACATCCGCGTATTACTGCGACAGTATTATTAGCATTTTACCCCCCTTAATTAATTGAGATGAGGATATAAAAGCCAGTCATATCTAGGCAAGAAATTATAAGGACCCCACCTTTGCAATTGTTCATCTTCATCGCTAAGAAAATCTGTGCCTGACCCCTGGCCTCTTAAAGCCTCCCAAATATCAACTTTATCAGACGAATTTTGTTCCATCGGTAAACCGAAAGCGCCGGTGCCACCGACACCAGCTGACTCAGCTAAGCTCTGCTCAATGGCATACTGCAACATATCATCTTCATCCAAAGCCAATTGCAAACGTCTGTTATCAGAACCTAGAAATTGAATTCCGTTAAAAAGAATTATTTTCTCTTTATAAAATGTTTACCTTTATCTGCATAATGTTCTGGTACATCAAAACAACGATCATCTACTATGCACGTGATACGATCATCTTCATTGATTGTGGAAACATTTTCCACTGGTGTGGTCATACCGAAAACGTTCCCGAATGTTATACAAGCATTTAAAACGTGAAATAAAGGTATTTCGACTTTCACGGGGAAACCGGAAGGCAGTTGCATGGTAATAAAGTCTTTCAATTTTGAAACGTGTGGGCTGGCCATTGTGGACATTAAATCTAAGATGGGAAGTACTTGTTCTTGCAAACGTATGGGATAATCTTCACAAAGCCATAAATTTGCTTTGAAACGCTGAATCTATAAAGCAGTAGGCAAGACATAATAAAAAACAAGTCACATAATGTAAATTTAGATATACTTTGGTGTTTAGTTTTCTAGGTTGTCCTATATCTCGTCCATTTAAATCTACCTCTGGTGAGAAATATTCTTGAGGTGTTATGATATTTTTCGAAGAATTTACGCCGGAATTTTGCGAATTATTCACTGTTAAAGCTGCGGCCGCTTCACCATTCTCATTATGCTCTTCGGTGTGCGGCGATGGATCCTTTGGAAAAATTTGCAAAATATTTTTTAAGATAATTGAAAAAGTATTGTTATTGTTAGTTACTCTTTCTCTGTAGTTAACTAGATCTGGACTTGTTATATATTCTTCCTCAGCTATGCCCAGAAAACTATGAAATGGTGTCCTTGATGTTTTGGCCTAAAGAAAATAACTAATTGAAAATCAAAATCTTCAATTCAAGATTAAATAGTTTTTTAATCACCTTAATCTGTTCATCACTCAGATGGTCCATGCGAGTTTTAGTAACAAACTCTACATTACTGGCCCCATAGACTTTGCAGTTATAACCATTTATTACTTCGGATTTTTCACTACGCCAACCCCAAATACCACTTTTATTACGCTCAAAGCTAATCTTTTCCATTTCAATATTATTAGTAATCACGGGAGCATTTAAACGTGCTCTAACTGCTCCTATAGGCGGCGGTATCGCGACGATATCGCCGATTTCGCTGTTCATTTGCTCCACCATCACTTCATGGGTGTCATGATCGATTTCTATCATAGTAGCGCTATCCTCTATTAAAAAGAAAGAAATTGTTCTATATAGTTATTTATATCGATTAGTCCACAAGCAACGTCTTCCTGTTTGACGCTGAATACCACCACTACATTAACAAGTGAAATTTCATTTTTACTACGGATTTTCTCTAACTAGCATGTAGCTCTTATATTTAAGAACTCCGTTAATAGACAATAGATGACAGGCAAACGCATGGTTTTTAAAGCGGCCTCTAAATCCACTCAGAATCGGAGTGGTATTTTTGGGGCTTGGCATCACAATGTAAATATTTAAAATTGGGCTTGTGGTGAATATAAAAATACATTATTCTTATTCTTCTTCAAATTCTTACTCGATCCTTTAAATATGTAGGAACGATTCCCTCGTTGCCAGGTATTATTATCGAAACCCAACAAAGTAGTGTCAATGCGTACATTTGCACCTCGCTTATATACTCTATAAATATCACTGGGACATAAACGAGACATCAGAGGCACTGAAAAGATAATAAAGAAATAAAAATATAGAAACTAGAAAGCCTGGTAATGTGTACTCGCCCCAAGAAGTAAATTCCCATTTCATTTCGATATAGAAATCTGGTGCATCCAATAAATGCCGCAACAATTTGGGTACATGAGTTACACGTTGAACATGTCGTTGTAGGTCACGCACTTCTAATATGGCAGTTAATATATTTTCGTCACCCGAACAGACCGCTTCCTGTACAACTATAAAATTAAACAAATTTTAACATATCTTGTGTTGTTCGCCTCTACATATTTCGTACTTACTTGACCAACCCTCATGCTCGTAAGTAGCACTACACTTGGCAACCAGTAAACATTTTACACATTGTAAATGTGCTAATTTAACAGCTAACATTAATGGTGTACGACCGCGGGGATCAATTTTTTCTTTGTCCACCTGTAAGAGGAATAATTGAATGACAACAAAAACAAAAATAGCAATCAGCGCTTGATAAACAAAAATGTATAGTAAAACACTTAAAAAGCATGATTTTTTGTTATGCTTCTAATTAAATTAACAAACCGTTCATACTGGGATAGGTACGAATAGATATTTATCCACAATATGACCCGAAAACCTTAATAAACACATAGGGGTAATGCGCCTTTCCCTTCTCTCCCATTTTCATTCCTTTTCTTTTTTTTCATGTTCTTACCCTTTCCAATTGTAAAGCTTCTCTGAGTTCGTCTATATTATTTTGCCACACATGCCAATGCAAAGGATATTCGTTTTTGATCTCTTCAAAAGTTTTCATAATTTTCCACTTTAAAAATATTGTTAATTAATATAAATTTAGCGTTTCTCGTAGTAAACGTTATATTTTTTCTTTTTTTTTTGATTAGCAAGCAATTTCCCACTTCTTGTGTTTCTTAAATTGTCTATGCAATTTCTTTTGGTTGTTAATTGTGTTGGTGCGCAAACGTTTTACTGCTCGGAATTTATTTATTTTGTGGTAAAATAACAATTTATTGACTGTTTTGGCGCTTTTCCTTAAATTATAACAATCTACTGCTTAAATGTATTAGTTTCCATTTTTTTCTTTTTTAAATACAGCTATAGTTTTATTTATAACATTTTTAATTAAAAATCGTCAAGAATCACTAAAAATGTAAATTTGAAGACTTCTATAAATAAAAGGGTTGCCAGGGCTTTTAATTTTTAAAGGACAGCAAGATTACCTGTAACGAAAATATAAACGTACGAAAATAGAAAATGTCGATTATAGTGAAATAGATTTTTTTAGACACTTTATGAAAAAACATGTAATACACCAAATTTTGTAAAAATTTTTATCTACTTTACTAAAAAAACAAAAGAATAAAATTTACGACTTTAAGTTTTGTGGCAGTCCTCAAATTGGAAAAAAGAGATACATATAAATAAAAAAAAAGTCAGTCGTTAACCAGCACTGTTCGATATTTGTTTGTTTATGAATTGCATTGAACGTACTTTTCAATCAATCAATTGCAGAACAGCTGTCAAACAGCGGTATAAGAAAAGAAAATTTCTGTTCAGATTTCAAGAATAAATTAATGTCTAGTCTGATTTTCGTTTAATTTATAAGAAGAATATTTATAATTTATGAAAAAAAATTAAATCAATACCAAGAAAAAGTAAGTATATAAAACGTAAAAAGGTGAAAATAGTTAGCATAAACTGATCTGTCAAAAAATCTTGTGATTAAAAGTGCAAATTTTTATTCTATTAAAACATTTGTATTATTGATTGATAGTGATAAATTAACATAAATTTGCGCGTTTTCAATTGATTTGACTTGCAATGTTCGATAAATTGATATACATCTCAAGTTTATTATCGTTAAAAAGAGATTAATTCTAAATGTACGATGTCCCGTTTTATGTGTGCTTACACAATTTCCTCTTGTTCTGTAAAGGCAATCTATTCTATAATGTCCAAATTTTCAATAGAAGGGTATTGTATTAGCTGATATTGTATCGAAGTGCGAAGTATAGCATCCCGTTCCACACTATAATATATGTTATGACATAATATACACATGCATTGTGTTAATACATTTTAAGGTTTGCATAAATTTAGACGCATTGCATTACCTTCGTCATACCCATATATACTGCGGATTATTTATTTTAGTTTTATTTTGATTCAAATCTATTTGCAACATCTGTTGGCAATGTTCCTGATATATACACAAAGAGTTTAATTTAATTTGTTGAATGATTTGTAACAAACCGAACTGAATATATATAAAAAGAAGAGCATCAATATTAGTTAGATTTTTTATTTATAGTTACACTTTACTTGTAAGAGGCGTACAGTACAATCGCTATCCCAGACATGACCCCCAAAATTCTTATTAGCTATCTTGATTATGTTGAGCGCTCAAAATACGTTATTAGGCAATTATTTTGAAAATGATGCAAAATCAACTAATGACTGTTGATTGCATGTGCAACAATTGCTGTGTCTGCGATCTTGAAGAAAAAAAAAAAATGCATTTTTGAAAATAAAATTCTTTTGCTTGAAAAGAAAACCCTTTTTACTCATTATGTTTCTTTGCATTTTCTCTTTTCAGGTTCACTCGTTTGTCTCTTAAACGTTGATTTGTGGCGTTAAAATTTTCTGCAAAACAACGTGAATTATTTTAATACAATTTTAGAAAAAAAGTAAATTACGAATCACATCAAATGGACAGTAATTAAATTTAACAAGTATTTTATATTTTTTAGTTTTTTTTTTTTGTGTTTATATATAATTTTTATTATTGTTTTTTATACCCACTACTGGAGGATAAGCATATACAGATTTGTCTTCCTGTTTGTAGTAATCACAAATGCAAATAAGCGATCCGTAGAGTACAGAGACGACAGAGCCATCAACATGTCCGATTATTGGTGTCCCGAAAGTAGTTGTAAGTGAATTAGAAAGTTGCGCTACTATTATAAATAGCGCAAGTATTTCTGAGAATTGTACTTAGATTTAGAACTTTTCCTACTCACTTAAAGCACTTCCTATAACTAAACTTAAGCTAATTTTCAGAGCAGTCTTCCAATTACTTGCAAGTGCTGCTTATGTTATTTGTGTTCAAGTCTTTTGCCTATGAATGAAATTATTGAACAAGACTCGCTTCCATTTTTGTTTTTCGTAAACATTTATATGGGAAACCGTTGAAAGTGCTTAAAAGCACATATACAGTTCAAGTTAAAACTAATGTGTTCAAAAATCGATGTGTAAACTTAATATTCATTAATTTTGCTCGATGTCTCGAGGAATGGTTTCTAATACGCTACGGTTAAATTTTCTCCTAATGGAGTGTAAGCTCCTAACCGAACGGAAAACAAGATGTTATCAGTCAAACGATCGGCACCTGAGTCGCGTAAAATTCCTCTTGACTCTTTGCTTCTCTTCAAGCTTAATCTACTAAGAGAAGTAGGTCGACTTTACTCTGCAGAAGAAGGAAACTAAGACATTTAGTAGTAGCACTCCTGCTATGAAGAAACAACGACTTGATGGTAGTGGTGGGTAATCAGTATTCGTTTTAAGGCGAATAAAATTTTCTCATTATTTTCATGTTTTCAATTTACTCATTTTTCAACTGCGTAATATGACAGTATTCACAATAGAGCAAAGGAAGAACAGAGCAATTAAAATTTATATATTAAGACATCTCGGCGACATGTATATAAAACACTATGAAAGTGTAAAACATTTGTGGAAAGAGCAACTTTAGTGTACCTACTTATATATACCTGTGTATATATATGTTACTTGTATCAGTACGGAAACATAATAGTTACTTACATCCATTAAGGGTTTTGTAAAGTTAATTCGTTTCAAAAGATATGCTTAATCTGAAATCAGCATATGTAAGCGATTATTGCTAGAAATCTCAAGGTCTTCATTTTTTTTATTTTTTTTATAGTAATTGTGTATTCACCTTAACCTTAACATTATTATTTTCAATGCTTTTGTAATGGGACTCAATAATTTTCTTGCTCTTCACAGAGAATAGACGACAAATGAAATGCTCTTTAAGACATTTTTTTCTTCATTTTTCGTAAACGAATCATTTGAAAAAACTTACATTTTTAAGCGTAATAAGAGAATCAAGTAAATGGAGAGTTTTCTATAAGACTCCACGTTAGTGTACGTTTAGCACTTTATCGTGATTAAGTCTATAACGTTTCGCTAGTGCCCGGACAATAGAAACAGTGTATAAAATAATTTTTTATTATTATTTAAAATAATTGTAATTGAACTTTGTTTTTAATTTTATTTAAAAAAATTGCCTGTATAGAGAAATAATATTTCGGGAATTGTTAAATGTTTCTAATTGACTATAGAACACCATGATATCAATAACAAATTCAAAGGCGAAAAGTGTCTAATAACCTATTTGTGGTTCTTGTCATACATTTACCCGTTTCCTAAAAGCCATTAAATTCGATCGTTTTAATGTAAGCAAACGCTTTTCCTAGAGTTAATATAGAAGATGCCTATACTTAGCTGATTTATGTAAAGAAAGTTAATCCATAGGAAAATTAATTTGAAACTGAAGATCCGTCACATATTTTTGTTAACTTAGCTCGGCCGGTTGGCTGATCGCGAATATTTTCATAATGAACTTTTGCTATTTAACTGGATTATATATTTGCGTTAAGTTAGCGATCAATTATTGTTGTAACTGGTTGATGTAATTGTGCCCATCAAATTAGTTCGTATGAAGGAATTCTCATCTTCTTAGACAAATCATGACAGTTCTCAAAAGCGATTAACCGATAGACGTGACTAAATGGATTTAAATCCTTATGTTGTTTGAGCATAAATTATAATATATCTTGTGGGTTTGTGGTGTTCATTTCTGATTTTTATATATAATGCCTCCATGCTAGAACATGCTAGATGTTTCTAGGCATAATAAGTGGCCAAGTCTAAATCAATATGTGTGTTCAACTATGCGGAATTCCACAATCCATATTCATATCCGTATCTATGAAGTTGGAGGAAGATTACCTGCGTGCAGTCCTCACACACACACACACAGCTTTCTTACTTAACTTTATCTGTAAACCATGTATTTTGTATGAGTCATAAAGTATATGAGAAAATTTATATGTTTTCCTTTAGAACCTCAAGTTTATTTGAGTATAACTGATTGTAGTTTATATTCTTCTTACACCTTCGCAAGTAATTTCCTTTTGCATGCAAACTGATCCGTAATATCAAATTCATTTCCAAAAATAGTAATACAAAATTTTTGTTGCTAAATTCGGTCACACTGTTAAGTGACGTAAAGGGACAGAATGATTCCATCCATTCAAAATTTTAAAGCCTTATTACAAGACGTTAAAAAAGACCTCCCGACCGAACCCTTTATTACAATGCCCAAATAGTGCACACAACCGATTCCGTAACTTCCAACAACACTTTCTTTCGTTTAGAAAGCCATTTTAGTTCATTTGAATATATTAAAATAATATGGCTTATAACGAACGTGTCTATTGTGTATACTTTAAATTAAATTTAGTTGAAATGTTTATTACAAGCAAATATTAGTAAAATTGTATTTCTTATCTATTTGTGGATGAAGTCGTTTTTATCATATCGGTTTAGGGGCTGGTGGAAGGATCACATTTTAGTCTTCGATTGTTTTCGTAATGAGTCGGGCTTCTTGCTCGTTGTATTTACAAAGCAATATTTATGACATCATTGGTGTGCGTTCAATACTGCTATCAAGGCTCGTTAACGAGAACCATCCATTCAAAATGCATATTCGGTATCGAGTGTCACAACGAGAACCGTCGACCGACTCCAGACCCCCAGACCTTGCTTTCTAGTTAAACCCATCAATCATTTTCCTTGACTTTTCGTAAGAAAGAAGAGAGTTTAGTGCCGATCAATCCATTTTGGAGAAATTAAGGCTTGTATTCTGGCATTGCGACCACTGGCTGGTTATAACGAGAAGCAACATCGAATGCTTACATTAAATATTGAATTCCAGAGTAATGCTCGCATTAAAAAGTGAAAATATTGTTTTTTTTTACAAGACGAACCCTTGTTAAGGGCAACGAGCAAATAAATGTATTATAATAAATGTATCTATGATGCCTCTGTAATATTGCTCAGAACACGATTGTTAATGACAATCAACTTTATTTCCAAATCGTTGTCCAAAAGGCGTTCTTTCTTATCTCTTTTAATCATTATGCGTGCAATAAAGTCGGTTAATACCGAGAAATTTGTCCAAAATTGGCCGTCATGCGTCAAACTGTTAACTTGTTTTCTTTTATAATTGTTTGTATTATAATTATTGTTCGATTAGTAACGAGCGATCTTCATTAGACTTAACACCGTCACGTCTTGTATCGCTTTGCTCTCCGCTCTGCTATTAATTTATATATGAATTAATTTTTTCCTTTGCGTAAATTAATTTAAAATTTTTTTACTTTTTGTGTATACTTATGCAAGTGTTTTCGTAAGTGTTTCTTTGAAAGAAAAAATAACACTTTCTTTTCGACATGAATAGGTTTTTTCTTTACACGACTTGATAAACTAATAAAATGTTGTTTTCTTTTTTATTTTTTTCCTTTTTTTTTTCTCTAGTTATGCTTTTTTCGCGTAGACGGAATTTTATAAAAAGGTGATTGATTGCTTGATACTATTCTTGAATTTTTTTTTAATTTTACTTATTATCCTGTTCTTTTTTTTTTTGTTAACGTTACACGTAAAAATTCTTTTCCATTGTAAACACATTAACGGTTACATTTCGCTTGTGATTGGTTTCCACAAAAAAAAAAACAATAAGTAAAAAACGAAATGTTTTATTTTCCCACTAAATTATATAATAAATATTATTAAATTGTTTTTTTTTTTCTTCCTCTTTGCCTTTTTATTTTATACAATTTATGGTCTTTTAGCATCCAATAGAGAGACAGTATTTACAAGTGAACGATAAAAAAAAAAATTAAAAATTCCAAAATTTCATAAACATCAGGAAATTCATTACCATTTGTGCTAAAGGTTCAATATATATACATATATATATATATATATATATATATATATATATATAATAAAATTTAATTTACTATCATACGCTTAACATATATAATAAAAATTTCCGCGCTTGTTATCGCAGTTTCGCAAGTTCCGGTACTATTGTTATTATTGTTGTTGTTAACTCGCTCTTAATCACGCACCTTGAAACGTCTCAAGAACCATGAACGAAGGTTATACACTTCTTAATTTAATATTTCGCGCTACATTCATTCCCGGAGTGTTTATTATAGTTTGGCTAACTGGTTTGTAAGTATTGCTCTCTATATCTCATGCCTTTTAATTGCCTTCGTTTTCTAATCTAATTTCTATCGAAAACCAAGTAAGAAAGCTACCTACCCTAGACTAGGATAAAATAAGAATCTGCCAAAAAAAAAAAAAAAATTCAATCTCAATTTTTGGAATGAGAAATATTAAGTAATTAAAAATGACTAGATCCAGTTTATTAATCCTCGAAACATCCAGCATGCAATCCTAATGATATCCAGAAATTGATTTGATATTTTCACGTTCGTCTGTCCAGTGGTTTTGAGATTTTCACTAAAAATTTCAGCAAAATTCTTAATTCCTCAGAGCCTAAGTAATTTGGACGTAAGTGCTCCTTAGCTAAATATAGGAAATTAGCGAAAAAAAAAAATATTTTTACATTTCTTAATTTCTCTGTTATCTGTGGTATCGAACTCAAGTCAATAACTCAATAATCTAAGACCTAGAGCGTAAAATTTAGATTGGCCCACAAAAGCAAATGATGCTTATGCTGAACAAAAGTTTGAGTTAAACAAGTATCTAGGATTCCCTTTTATTCCTCAGGGTGATTATAACTTTCTTGCTTGTCGTTGTTCTTGTTGTTGTTGTTGTTGCAAATAGTGTGTGCTCCTATATGTTACATAGCATTTGTGTTTATTTTTAGTTTTCATTTAAATTAATTTTT
The DNA here is from genome assembly GCA_001077435.1 of Glossina morsitans morsitans. Classification (NCBI taxonomy): domain Eukaryota; kingdom Metazoa; phylum Arthropoda; class Insecta; order Diptera; family Glossinidae; genus Glossina; species Glossina morsitans. The sequence continues at coordinate 34,236 of CCAG010004931.1, forward strand.
TATTTCCTTTTTCTCTCCTCTCTCTCTCTCTCTATCTACCTATCTATCTTTCTATTTATCTATCTATCTATCTATCTTTTTATAAGAAGCTGACAATTAGTTAATTTAAAACGAATTATATCCAAGAAAATTCTTAATTTTCACACCCACCCACACACACAGTATAATGCAATTGCTTTCTCTCTTCCCGCCTTTATTTCCTATCTTCCCGCTTTATGCGTTCTTTTGTAATTCAATCAATCGCATAATTTAGTTTCATTAGATGTAATTGAATCCGTATTTATTGTGTAAAATGTTTTCTTTTATTTGCAGAATATCTTTAACAACAGTACAAATATGTTTAGCGGCATTCGGTGTAATATTCGTAATATTACCTTTAATATTCCGTTATTCTGTGACACTACAGAGAGGCATTCTATTTTTAACATTTAGTAAGTGATTTGTTTTTTTTTTTTTTTTATAGTTTTCTCTCCTAACTCAATCAAATCAATTTGGCGCTTACAGTTACATATCCCAGAGATCTCGATTTAAGTAATCCCTCCAGCGTTGGCTTGTACGCGACGCGTAGCTTTTTTTAAACGTTCGTGACAGTGATGTGGATAATGAAACCACAAATAATGAGGAGTCGAGGAAAACTTCAGCAATACGCATAGGCATCTGGCATGTTCTCCCCAGACATGTTGCTAAACGTTTTGCCAAGGAGTTACATGTAAGCATGGTACGTATAATTGCTTGCGTATGTCGGCAATTGCTAAACTTTGTTTTTCTACCTTAGGATGTTTTTGATGATAACGACAAAAATGTTACGGAAATCAAAGATGAAACTCTGGATTTGCTCGAATCGGTTATGAAAACATCATTTCCGACTATAAATCGTGAAAATGAGAATTTCTTTTACGAACGTTTAATGAAGATGCCTGGAAATACAGTCATCTTGTACTTGCATGGTAATACGGCATCGCGTGGCTCTGGCCATCGTTTGGATGTATATAAAATGTTACGGAATCTGGGTTATCATGTTATAGCGTTAGATTATCGCGGATACGGTGATTCCGATCCCATATCACCGACTGAGGAAGGTGTAGTACGTGATGCCATGACTGTTTATAATTACATATGTAATATAACTACAAATCCGGTTATAATATGGGGACATTCTCTGGGCACCGGAGTCGCAACAAATATGCTGTCGCAACTGAACTATATGAACGAGAAGGGCCCTAAAGGTGTTATACTAGAGTCGCCTTTCACCAACATAAGAGACGAAATCAGACAGCATCCATTTGCCAGAGTAAATATTTATTCTAATATCTCTTTTTCACTCTCTTTTGCTCACTGACACACTAACACTTGTATTTATTTATATTTGGATAGCCCTTTAAACATCTGCCGTGGTTCGACTTGACTATAGCCCGACCTATGTATTCGAACTCTTTGCGCTTTGAGTCCGATCAGCATATCAGTGAATTTCGCCAGCCAATCATGATTTTACATGCCGAAGATGATTATGTAGTGCCCTTTCAGTTGGGCTATCAACTTTATCGTATTGCTTTAGATACCAGAGGCAAATCTTGGGGCCCGGTAGAATTTCATCGTTTTGAAGCTTCTCATCATTACGGTCATAAATATATAGTGCACGCACCCGAATTACCAGAATTGGTGAAAAATTTCGTTAGCACTTATCGTAATGAAGTTTTTTAAAAAATAAAAAAAAAACATTCATCATTTTTCACTTTAGAATCGTAAAAAAAACCATACATTTTATACATCTGCTTAATATATAAGTAGCTATTTAAATGCTAATTATACATTAGATAAATCTTTAGTATAGAAATTTTCCTATTTGGACGTAAACATCAAAAACCATTTGAAGCTTTCTCTAGTATTTATTTATATAAAATTTTTTTATTTATGTATTTCGATCTGATCTTCTTTCCATTCTCGCTAAGTCATAGTATTAATTATATTTATGATTATTATTATTTTTTTTTCCTCATTTATATTTAATAATTAACCTATAACAAGAGTTGTATTAAAAATTCTGTGAATAAAATACATATTAAAAATAAACATACATAAATAAAATAAAATACAAATTTTATTATGTAGACTACGGCATTATTACAACAATAATTTAAGATGGGGAAAAGTTTTTTATTTATGACAAGTAAAAACCTTGCAGACTATTACATACACCAGATTTTCTAACACAATTCTTATTTTTATTATAGAACACAAAAATTATATCTTGTCTCTATATAAAGACATATTGTTCACGTGCGTACTTATTAGGAAGCCGGACCAAAACCAACCTAATGTAGTACAAGTTTAGTTGTTACGTATGACCGCATCCAAAAATGGGCGTAGGTGATCCAAATTTTGTAGAATTCAGTTTTGTATGAAATTACGATTATGAGTCAATTTTCATCGCCACATATTAAAACGTGGACTTCTCTGCTCTACAAAGGATCAATTTTGGTGAAAATCCTTCTTAGGATCCAAAAAATAGGCCCGAATTTTGTGCAGTTAATTTTTTATGTTAAATCGCTATTATGATATAATTTTCATTATAAATCATTGAAAATTATACCTTTTTATCGTACGAACTTCAGTCTTTGTTATGTGAGAGGAGGTTCAAAAATTGCCTCAGCCGGTCCAAAATTCTCATGTTGAAATACTATTACTCAGCCATTTTTGTCGAAAAGTTTTGAAAATTGCAATTTTTTTCCATATTACGACTTTTCAGAATAAAGTATTATATGGGGAGGGATCGAAAAAGTGGACGGATCCGAAATATTTTTAATAGCATTCGTCCTTGGGTCAAAAAACGTCCCTGTATCATTTTTTTATCAACATATCTCAAAAATTGCGACACATTGCGAACACAAATTTACAGATAAGCTTAGATCAATTCAGATCATGATTCTAAATCGATCGATATAATAGAAGGTGGGCCTATTTTAAGCCCTTCTGCGTGTTACATACGTCCACACCAACTTAATATACCCTGCGCCGCAAGTGGTGTAAGGTATAATTATCATTTCTTGCCGTCATTTATTCGTTTGGAAGTTGTAAGACAAGGCATTATTACCCATCTTAAATTTAGAACTAACAGATAAAACAACAGCAAAATATTTACAAACTACTACACATTGAAAACGCGGAACAGGAAGTAGAAAGCTGGGATGATTGATTACTATCCGACGCTTTCTACACTCCATTCCACGAGTTCGTCGATGGAGTCAACAGTTATTTTCTTAAGCCTCAGCCGCAATGTCAAATTATTACCGTTAAAGAGGAAATAATCGATGTCGACTACGGAATGAAGGCGGAATGTTCTACTTTTATCAAGAAACACAAAAAGCGAAACGTTCGCCAATAAAATTAAGAATATTGAAAAAAAATTTCACTGAATTCCCTTTAGATTCAGAGCTTTTTATCAATTGATCCACGTCATTTTCGGGAACGTCCTCACGTGGTTTGTAGCAGCCAGTTTGATCCGTTATGTACTCAGGGCAATCGTTTGCTGCACCCTTGGGCTGTTCCCGCTCTAAATCTCGCATCTCTTTTATACATCAACACGAACTATTCACCAGATGTAAAAGCTCAGAGGAATGCATACCAATTAAGCAAAGCCGCCGCTTTACGAATACCCCGCCAGTCCAGAGCAATCGAGACGATAGTTTTCAAAGTTAAAATTAGAGTATACAGAATTTCGAATCCAGACTTATCGCATCTTAGATTGGTAGCAAGCGGACGCTCATTATTGAAATCGAACAAAAAGGGCTGTATTTTAATTAAATAAATTAAATTCTTGCTTAAAAGTATAAAAAGGTTATAAAAATTATTTTGCTAAATTAGTCCGTCCATGGGACTGAAGTTGGCTTCATTTTCGAAATCTTAAAATATTTTAAAAGCATTGTGACGTACTTCGGCTTTCAACTTAGCTCATAATCCCTCACGAAATGAAGTCGGACAAATATTGAATGTTTTTAACTTCAAAATTTTCTCCTTCTTATTCAGATATTAATTAATTTTAATAATTAAGGTTTAATTTATTAAATAATAATTTATTAATTCATTAAATTATTATTAATTTATACATCGCTTTATAATATTTTTATAAATAAGCGTATAAATTGAGCACAAATTTAAAAATAAAAATTCTATATTATTATTAATTTAAGTAAAAAGTTGCAGTCAATACGTACTGTAATAAAAAATAACTTACATGTTACTTTTATATATTTTTTAGTCGTGATCGCATATTTGGCTTGACTTGACGTGTACAAAATGTGGCGTGACATTGTCGGTTCGCCCGCAGCATATGTCCCCATCTCTTCATAGTGCACATTGAACATTGAACAATAAAGTTTCACACTATTTGAATCCAACCTGTCATCAGGAATGTTTTCCACAATTCACGGAGCAGCTTAACGGGACTTAGTTGAAACTTGCTGCATGTTTGCTATTAACGAAATCGAACCTACTTTAGAAATTTTAATTGGTAAATGTAAGATCTCGTTATTTTTCTCGGTGACCTACTTGTCGCTCTTTATGTGTAACCTTGCATATCTGCGTGCGTCCTTCTTCCTGTTTATTATTTCAGCTCTCAAAATGAACGTGAAAAGTGAAAATCTTAACAGGGTAATGTAATTACTAATGCAGCGCCTGCAAATAAACTGGCGCATCCCCAAGAAAAATTACTATGGCTCGATACGGTCTGATAGACATAAAAATGTAGGTATTGACATTATCCTTTATTATATTAAGGACGCGTTCCAGCTGGAATTTAAGAGATCTTGACTTGTTTCCATTAATTCCATTTACGAACTATTCCGTATTTGTGAAGGAGATAAGCAAATGGGATTTAACCGCTAAATACTTTTTTTTATGCCTACTATGCAGTTTTGGATGAAGTAATATTTTCTATTAGCGTGTGATACTAAATCGCTTTAGATTTTTTCTTTCAGCTGCTTGGCACCTACCATGAATATCATGAATATTTGCAACTTGAGATATGTTTCAATCGGTTCCATTTCTAATGCAAATTTTAATGGATGCGCTTAAGAAAACTCGTTTTACATATTTATTAGAGGCTAAGCAAAATATTACATTGTACGTATTTATTGAGAGCCGAATCGGAGGAATAATAACGTATTTTTCGGACAACAAGACGCACAGGACGATAAGACGCACTTCAAGTTTATAAGATGATTTTTAGAAAAATATATTTTAATGTTACTTTCGGATCAAAATATTTATTTACTATTAACATAACTTTTACTAGCAATATTCGGTTTATCTCCACTCTCGGTACTATCACCCGTTTCGTTAATGTCACTGTTCGTATTACTTTCTTCTCAACTATTGTTATCACTCTTTTCAAACCAAAAAAATATTTAAATGTTTCCTTTGGAACATAAGACGAACCCAAAATTTGAATCCACTTTTTGTGTAAAAAGGTGGGTCTTATAGTCCGAAAAATATGATACATGTTTTATATCCGCGATTCTGATTCATTTCGGAAGAAATCTCAGCTCACGAAAATTGGTTTATTCTTAAAAAGTGTACATAAATATTTACTGCAAAGTATGATTTTCCAACAGAGAATCAAAGCTAAAAGCTGAAAAAATTAAGAGATATTTATTCTTTGTAACACGTTAAACCCGCGATTATACTCTCCTTTACTAGGCGATAGCATACATAGACATTACGAAAATACGCGAAATAAGAAAAATCGTATTTATCTTTGAATCTTTAGTCTCAATAAAATAAATTGACATAAGGGAAAATGTATTTTTAATAAACTTTCGCTTAAAGTTGGTACCACGCCTGCGTCGCCTTTAACTTCTTAAATTTTTTATTTCTCTTATATTGCTATGAATTTGCAAGTCTTCAATAAATATTTCTCGTCCATCTAAACCGGAAATTAGCTGACGATCATTTATTATCAGTGTTGCCTGCGTTATCAATTAGTTTAAATAGTTAATCGTTGTGAAAATAACAAACTGGATGGAAATAATACATCAGGCCGTTACAAAAGAAATGAAAAATGCTCCATGCGTGGCAAATATATTTTGTAACAGACTTGTTAATGTATCCATCATCAATATTATTAAACGAATTCGTATTCCACTGTAAATTTCTAATTATCGTATTGCATAAAAAACAATTATCGTATTGCTCATAAAAAAATATTATGGATAAAAGATTTTTTTATCGTTAAAGATTAACGCATGTATATGCACCAAGTTCTTCCGTATAATGTGCTCGAGACACTCGGAAGATCGAATTACTTTTCAAACATACGATCATCAATTCAGAATATATACACAGACTTTGGACGAGGGCAGACAGCGCTAAGGACAAAACAAACGTGACTAAGTAGACTCTGGAAGTTATCAAAAATGTATATATATGTTATTATAGAATACAGTTTATAGATTTTTTATCTTCAACATTTTTAAGTGGGAATAGTGTAATAATATTTTAGGAGTTTCCATTAGGAAATACAACACTGTCTAGTAAGAAAACAAAGTAAAGACAAATCGGTAAAATAAATGAATAAGAAAATAAACATGCTAACTCTCTTATTCGAGAAACGGTTAAAAAGCTGAGTAAGAAGATATTGCCATCTCTCTATCAACAAACAAAATCATTTCTCATTTAACACAGTCATAACATTTTCCTTGGTCGCGGATTAATTTAAGATCAGAAAAAAAGAAAAAAAAAACAAGAAGAAAAGAAAAGGAATTTATAAATAAACAAATTACGAGAGTTATTTGGTTAACAACTGAATAATTAAAAGATAACACACAGGCGATAAGAAAAGTGAAAAAAAGCAAGTCGATAGTTCCTTGAATTGAAGCTGATTGAATGAATTTCCTTTAGGGAAAATTTTTCAAATTATAAAAGCGTTTTAATTGAAAGAAAGAATAAAATTAAAATAAAATTAATTGCCAAAAGGAGATAAAGAAAAACAATATAAGTGTTGTTTTTTATTAGAGAAAAAGTTCAAAAAAAAAAGTGATTCTCTGTATAGTTAATGTGTGTGTGCGTGCGCTTGTATGCACGAGTACGAGTGAAGTTGTTTCTCCCTTATATTGCCGCCCTGCTTTTCCTCTTTTTTTTTTTTTTTTCTATCAGAATTGCGAGTGTAAGACAGCAGTGCAGTCGGGGTGAATGTATGTGCGCGTATGAAGTGTAAAAAAACCGATAAACATCCAGAAGAACTCTGATGAAGCAAGAGAAAAAGGAAATTAACGTCAAGCGAAACTAGCAAAAATAACACAGAAAACGCAATAGGAACAACGGCAACATCTCTCAAATAAGAAGAGGAAGAAGAAGATTAGCAGAAAGAAAAAAATCAGTGAAAGGAAAGTTTGACGAGTGCTCGCTTGTGCTCGATGTGTGTGGGTTGTGTTAAATAAAGTGCATTTTTTTATAATAAAGGAAACATTTTCTTAAAAGAGGAAAATCTCTTAAATTCCTTTCTAAATATAATAAAAATTTGTTAGCCAGTATTTCCTCCATTACAAAAAACATTTAATTGAAAATTTTAAAGCAGAAAATTATTGAATAAAAAAAAAAGGAGTTGCTTCCATGTATTATGGCGAAGAGAGAGAGCGAGAGCGAGAGAGAAAGTGAGTGAGTGAGTGTGTATTTCTCTGAATAATCACCCGTTGTGTATTATTGTACATTAGAGAGCGAGTTAAGCAGATTGTGAGAGAATTTGGAAATAGAAGTTTGTGTATTTGTGAAAATATAGAAACCAAGCAATGTGTATTTTTTGATTTTAGTTAATCTTAACAAAAATATTTTTGCAATAAGAAAAGGATACGTATGCGAAAACAATTAATAAATTTGTAATTATGTGGTAAGTTTTAACATAAAGTATGGCAATGCAAAATAAATAAAAATTATTCGATGCTCTTTTCATTTGTCGTTGTGTGTTATCGCGCAGGTTTTCGCATCTTTTACAAAAACTGCAGAAAATTATATACATTTCTAGATGTGTGTTTTTTTTTGTGTCTTAAACATCCTTTACGTATATAAATTCACAAACACGCCCTTTTTTGTTGTTATAATGCATCAGTTTGTTGTTCTTTTCGGAATATTAAGAAATATGTAGAAATTTTTATTTAGAGAAAGAGTAACTGGACAAACTTTTTTTTTTTTTTTTGGGGAAACATAAGCATTTCCTGATGATAGTAATTGTTTATTTTTTTTTGAAAGTTTAGTTCATTCCTTTTAAGCATATTTATCAAAAATTGATGTTTCACTTAAATACAAATAAAAATGTCCAGAGATGCACGTAGGCAAATTCAAAGTCTTGGAAAAGCTATCTTTCTCCTTCATTGAGCTTAATGTTGACAGACAGTGGCTGTGGTTTTTGGTAAATCCAACCGCATAAAAAAAATGTTAATGAAAACAACGATCCGCATAACACGTATATTTTTGAAACCTATGATATTTTAAATGATCTGCTCCTTGAAGAATGGCTTGATCCGGGTACCAGGCCACTGCGGTTCATGCACGCTCTTGATCTCCTCCCAGTGGTGCTCTCTGTTCAATTCGGAAGACCATCATTCAAGAATAGAAGGATGAATGTCTTGAAATCACTCCGGAAAAAAATTATCGTCTCTTCTATAAGATTTATCCTTTCTTGACCTTTGAGCTTCTGCCGGATGGAAAATGTACAACATGGAAAAGTAAAACATTCGACAGAGTCATGACCAATTATACTTAGGACAACGTCTACTGTATTTTCCAGACTATAAGACGCACCTTTTTACATAGAAAAATGGATTCAAATAATGAGTGCGCTTTATGATCCGAAGTTCACATTAAAATGTTTTTCCAAAAATAGTTCGGATGAAAGTAACGCGAAAGGTGACGTATCGAGCGTGAAGATGAAGTAAATATTGCTAGTACGAGTTATATTAACAATAAATAAAAATTTTGATCCAAAAGTGACATTAAAATATATTTCTCTAAAAGTCGTCTAATAAATTTGAAGTTAATAAAGAAATTTATAGTGCGAATAACACGGCACTTACAAAGCGAATCCCATCTGTTATCGGCAAATGCAGAGGGATCAACATCAGAGGACAGACAACCTTTCGTCTTTTTTAGCTTATACAATAACTTTTATGAAATTTTTCGTCCTCGCAATTATACATGTTTCAAACAGCTCACTGCCTTTATAAAATCTGCTGGTTTGCCCTCTTAACTCCTTTTCTTCTAGCATCTTTATTGCACAAATAAACAGCCTAAGCTTATAATTCATTCTTCTGGGCAATTTATCTGGAATTTGCCAGTACTGTACTGACTACTGGTAGATCTTTACCGCTTCGCAAGGGGGATCATTAGAAAATTTCTACATTTTACGTTACTGGTGTACACTACTTCTTGATTCTTCTTTTACAAACCAAAAGACACAAAAAAAAACACAAATTAAGGCAATTTTTAATTTATGTTTATTTGGGCCGCTGGGAAATTAGATGCATTTTCTCCAAATAGGTGAATGAAAGATTTTAAATTTAGGGCTTACTCCATTCCGATTTTATTGATCTTCAACGCTGTAGTTCCACTTGATTGAAGTTCTATGCCTAGGCGTATAGGTTTTCAGCGATTATTGTTCGCCCCAGACGAAAATCCTAGTTCGTAGAGTAGCGTCGAAAGACGTTTGAATTTAACTTAAGAACATGGTAACTGAAAAGTGGAAGCTAGGCAAGAAGGTAGGCAAGAAATGGCCCAATAAGCAAGCATATCTTTTATATACTTTCGCCTTCCTTTCTAAAATCGTGGACCATAAGGTGGCGAGACATTGGATTAGATACGTTGTTACGGTTGGTATATATATACATGTGTATGATGTACGTTCATTTATAGCGTTGGCATATATATATGTGTGTGACATACATTAATTTATAGTGTTGCACCCTGAAAGTCGTTCACTGAGCGAAAAATTTGTTTTTCACTCTTATTTTCAATTTTTTGGACTGCAAGAACTTTGGACGCAACTTTTTTTTTTTTTTTAACTGACTAGAAAAGATGGTAATTTTTTGCAACATAAGAAAGAGAAAACACCTTTCCGCTTGAATGGTATTTTTGTACGGCTATTGAAAGTGTGAATGTTGTTTAGTTGAATGACGAAATGCTTAATAAAAAATATGTGCAGTTGTAAACGAAACTATACACAGTCATTTCAAGATAGCCCAATAATCGAAAAGATAATAAGCTTACGCACCTGATGACAACGATGTCAGTTCAACTTTTTAACTCATTCAAGACTAACATACTATAAACATTTATTGTTAAGAAAAACAAAATGAAAACGTGATAAAAAAGTAATAAAATATACTTTTGTTTAGTGGGCTTTGCGTACCCGCCAATAACTTCCAGTGCATTTTAAAGCTAAGCCGCATATTGTTGCACAATAGCTTCGGGAAAGGAATAAAATTTACTTTTGTTAAGCTGAGCCGCGTTTTACTCCACACTTAGTTTCAGAGTAAGTGGCTATACGAATAAAAACGCGAAAATACATCAAAAAGTGTACATCTTTAAAGAGGTCATAGCTTGATTAACAATATTAAGACTCTGCATATCAATGATGCATCGACTGAAACGACTGTAGACAGACTGCCGCTCTTCTTTTCTTTATAAAAGGAACGATAGTCTGCTCTTTTGAGCGAATGAAAATTCCCGTCGTGCGGGCATTTGTTTTCTGCTGACATTAGACATGACACCTTATAACGAGTACCGAGGTGGGTACAATTGTTGTTGGAAACAACCTAGTTTCGTGGTAGTTGCAGTTATATGTATATTCATGGGGAAAGCACGTTAACACGCTACAGGGAGCCCAACGCTCAATAAAACTACGGTTCTTTTCAAATGCTGTCGGTCCTGGGTCAGGGGGTGATGCAATATTCGCTTCTTCTCGGACTGAACAAGGAGATAGCTTTACTACGTTAGAACTTCAACACTTTAGTTCATGCGGGAGCACGTTTTGTGTGATATCCTTATAATTATATATATATGTGATGTCCTTATATATATAAAAAGGGAAATCCTGCATATCTACCAACGCACGTTTTATTAATCAAGTTATACAGACGCGAGAGAACCATGTGTAACCTACTTGACAGTTACAGCCTGATTTATGTTAAAGTTTTATGTCTTCATGTCTTGCACCTTTCGAGCTACATATTTAAAGAGAATCTCTTTGCCGATGCCAAAATAAATTTGTATTTGCGTAAATATTTGCTTGCCATGCCGAGTGTAAGGCATTGAAGGGATTTTGTTGTTGTTCTTTTTGTTAAAAAGGGGATGGTCTGGGTGGCACTTGCACACAACATACTTAATTTAGAGAAAATGTGTTAAAATTTATTTAATGGCTGTCGTCTGATCCTTGAGATAATTTCAATAGCAATAATAAGGAGAGTAATAATGTTCTCGAAGGCAGAATCTTTCCACAAATTTTCTTTGTTTTAAATGTTTATTTAACACATTTTTCGTAAGACAACAACTGTAACGTAATAAAATCCACAACACTCATAAATATTAAATAAAGCTAAGAGGAGCTTAGAAAAATAAATGTAAAATGTTTAAAGAAAGCCCAGAAGAGTTTCTTTTTTGTATATATATATATATATATATATGTATATATAACACAGCTGTGCTTTCAACTGAAAATTAATAAAACGAAAAAATAACAACAACAATAGTAGCAATAATGAAAAAAACCACAATACATAAAATGTAAACTGGTTTTTCATTACTTATACACACACACATGCACACACACATTTAGTTTACTTTGTACGTGTATTTTTGCTTAAAGAAAAATATATTTTGACAAAGTCTACTAAAAAAGTAAATACAGATGTTTTCAAAAAAAAAAAAAAAAAACAAAAAAAAATCCTCACTTTTTCAGATATGAGTTTATAGAAAAGAAACCCTTCTTTTTAAGCAGCCAGTGGTGGTCATACGTTGAGAAAATCGAATAGGAAGAAGAAGAAACCTAAATTTAACTACCATTGGGCAGTGAATTTTTTATATTCTTCTAGCAAATATCTGGCAATTGGCCAGAATAAATGGTGTAATCAACATGTCACGTTCCGCGTGAAATTTCTTTTTCTTTACGTTCTTCGAAAAAATTAAACTACGCTATTCCCTTGGGCCCTTGACAGGGTCTTCGATGCAAAGGTTAGTCTTTGGAATCGCGTGTTTTTGGTGGTTTTTTACAGTTTACTTGAAAGAGTGCATCACATGCATGAAATCATTCCCTTTCCCTCTTAAGAATTCTGTTTCTATCTAAACGGTTGAATTCGCTACAAATAGTTTTCGGCTTCCCGTTCTTTTGATGATTTTTTTACAGTTTGATTGTAGGAGTGCGTCGCTTTTTCATCATCAGTTACTGTACCATGCAGGAAATCATTCCCTTTTTCCTCTTAAGAGTTCTATTCCTATTTGAGAGGTTGGTGTTACACGAGTACTTTTCGGGAATCATTCGCTTCTTGTTTAAATCTTTACAAATGCTTGAAACCCCTATCCCATTTTGAAAATTTGCGTTTGCCCCTCGCTTGCTTTACTTCATTTTTCCGGTTTTGCTCCTTACGAAAACTACTTTACTTAAAGAGACCGAACAACATTTATCGACAGATAAAAATCGTCGCAGTTTTCCTGCGGATTTAAATAAGAAAAGTAACGCATTTCACAAATTTCAAATTTTCGATTCCTTATTCCAGTTATATTAAATGTTTAAGAAAATGATGTGTGTACGTTCGCTTCGTCGAAATTACATATACTCTCGCGTCAGTATTATCCATCTATCTCGTATGAAGCTATGTGTGAATTTTCAAGTCACTTCGTTAATTCGCACGTACGATGAAAACACCAAACGTAACTAGACGCGTAGCGTCAGAAAAATTCATCCTGAAAAGAAAAACTTCGTAAGCAAATTTTACACCCCTCACCGTCATCTTAAAAAAGACAAAAAGACGAAGAGAATTATATTTTCATACTTTATAATACGGAGTAAGCACGGCTGGCTTCTTGTGTTTTCGAAATAAAAGTCTTTGTCGCATAGGTGTGTGGGCGTTGTAAGTGTGTCCTTGGAAAAGATTAAGTCACTTCCATATTCCTTTGCAAACTTATAGGTGATATATTCATTTTTGCGAACGGAAGAACATTTACCACAAATACTACACAGTTGCGCAGATAGACAGAGGGACATATTTAGATTCTTTGCAAATTTGAAACTGGCCAGGAACACACTTTATGGGGTTTTTGAAGCTTGTTTTTGCGTCGGCTATGGAAAATTAAATTTTTGATACTCTATAATATTGGGTAGGATATTTTAATGCATGTTCTATGAGCGTGTCCTTTGACCTATTTCGACCACTGCGAATACCAACCTGCGTGTAAGGACTTGCAATGTTTTCGACAAATTTGGAGTTCATGGCTTCATTTTTGAGGCCAGAAGAATGCTTACATAAGACATTACCTAGACGGAGAGACACACAGACGGACATGCTTAAATCGATTGAGAATTTGATACTGAACAAGAAATGTGTTGGCGAAATGGATATACCCCTCCATCCTGCGATGATAGGTATAAAATGTGTGTGATAAACATGAAGGAAACTCCACGCCGTACCCTCCGTGCTACCGTCTATCTAATGACGATTGAAATCGGTCTTTACTAACGAAATGTACACATTGTGAAAAATCTCTTGAAAACTTTTTTTCACTTTACTTAATCAAATTTCCATAGGACAATATGTCTTTTTTTCTTATTTTCCTTTTTATCAAGTTGAAAACATCGATGCATCGATGTTTTTAATGTTTTGTGTTATCTTCAAAGAAATGACTAATAAAACGAACCCTTTAACGGAAATATGCACCTGAGTCAATACTAGTGATATAACGCATATATAATATATATATGTATATGAGTCACTCTTATGACTGAATTTGAATGAGTGTGCGATTGACTGACTGACAGACCGATTGACTAACTAACTGACCGGTTGACTTAGTCAACAACTTGAAATGTTTACTATACGAAAATGGTAGAAAGCAATATGAAGAGAGCAAACTTTGTGCTTATAGCACAGAGAGCAAAAAAAAAAATGCCGGACCGAAATGAAAAATAAACGATTAAGTAAATAACCGGGACACATAACCGGGACACAGTAAACAGTTGAAAATATTAAAGTACATTTTTGTGAATGAAATTTAAGTAAAGAAATGTAAAAAATTTTATATAGAAATTTCATAATAATCTAAACACGTTCCGCCCGCATCCGCGATTGAATCCGTCAAATTTGATTGCTTCGATTTTATAAGGCAGGCTGAAGAAGAATCGGCGCGCACAACTCATAAATTATTCAGAAGTCGCGTTAATAAAACTAAAAAACTAAAAAACTAAAAAAAAAAAAAAACGATCGTTAAAGCAGTGACAACAAGATAATAAATAAAAGCTTGTTTTTTTTTGTTTTTTGTTTTGTTTCTTTTCGTTTCTAAAGAAGTCAAGTCAAGTAAACAATATGGAATTGTTTTTAATTAATATGTTTAACAATTAATAGTTTGTTGTTGTAAAACAGAATCAAAGGAGAATTAATTTAAAAATACTGTAGCAATTTCAATAGAAAAAAAGAAAAAAGAAATATAGATGAGACCTTGAAGCGAATCTTGGATGTCCGCTAACGCGAAAGCTATAATTTTGATAAAAATTTTCTTTACGATGACCGCCTAGGTGGCGTTGAAAAATATCAAGACCATCAAGTCTTCTTGCTTATATCCGTAAGTACAAGTATTTGTCTACTATGCGCCTGCGTTCGTAGGCAGATCCACATGTTCATAGTAATTTTTTAAGTTAGGTGGAGGTGGATTCAGTCTCTTTGCAAATTTGATTTTTATTTAAAAGCTTAAGCCTGTACCTTAATACTTGCAACCCAAAGTTTTCTCACATGACTAAACCTGACTCGGAATCTTACGTTGATTAATATACATATATATATATATATATATATATATGAATGGAATCATATAAGTATTTTATGATTTTACCGACTACGGGACAGATCAACTTAGTTATAAAATTAAATAAGAAAACTACGTTCGCCTTAAGACCTATATGAGACACGTATCAACCTCTTATTGCATTGTAACTGGTTATGTAAAGTACGTTGAAACAGTAATAGTCGAGTGCATGGAGCAGGCCATGTCAGATGTAGTGCCCAAAGCAAATATATCTTCAATATGAGTAGTCTGGTGTTGGTTAGCCGGGATAGTATGGTTGATCCGGAGGCAAGAGTGACTATATCGCGTAAAGTAAGGCTGAAGGTTCCATAGTCTAGTCTAAATTTAAGCTTCACTGGGGTCAGGAGCCCACTCACAAAGTCACTAGTACCTGCGGGTTGATGCGACTGCATTGGTGTATTGCAGATTGGTGCTTGCCAAGATCCTTCGTGGGGAAGCTTGCATACTTACACACATCTGGAAACCGCTGTGGAAGCTAGTATGTCTGATCATCAGTTAATTAATGTGTGAGTCCTGAGTGAGTATCGTGGTGGCTGCGATTTTCATTATTCCGAAAGCGCATAATTGTAGGCAATGATATGGCTCAACATTCCCCAGAGCGGGTTTATTGGCCTACACGCAATAAATAAATTATTTTCTCCAGATGCAGTTGAGGCCCCTAGTTTATAGGGATTGTGCAATTGTCTGGAGGCCGTCGGTTATGCACAATTAATCCGTGTCCCGTGGGGACCGTGGTTTGATGTTTTATAACAAGTACTCACGTTAAATCAAGGGAATATACATATCTGCTGTAGCTTGTAAATTTTAAATGATTGTAATTCTTTGCCCAGGTTGCTTCGGCACTTAGACACGGTAAGTGGGCCGCTCTCTATATCGAACTTTAGGTGCGAATTAAAATAAGGGATCGACGGAAAAGTGTGGCTCCGATCGGTTCAAAACATGTCCCTAAAAAGAGTGCTCAGTGCAGTTAGTTGATTGTGTTACATTCGGAAATGCAAAATCAGTACACCCTTTAGTTAGGCGATGTGTATAAAAAAAAAATATTTAAAGCATTATTGAAATAAATGTATGTTTATGGCTTTGATATCTGTGCTTAGATAATATTGCATAACCAAGAGTATATAAATTATCTAAATAGACAATTGATAAAAGTAGGCCATAATAAAGGGTAATGTATAAATGAAAAAGAGAGCGAGAAGGGAAGTTGTGTTTTTCATCTACACGCAATTTACCATAGTGTGTGCTTTAGTAAAGAGTAAATACACGTATGAACATCACGTCGTATGAGTTACATATAAGTACCATTTATAATTGAAGAAGAAATGAATTCATTCGTTTTTAATGACAGAAATACATTTTCGAAACAAATAAACAAATAAAAGTTTTTTTATTTTTTATTTTTTTTTTAACTGCCAGTTAAATACCTTTCCAGTGAAACTGAATCGATTATTGAATTGTTCCACAAAAACAAAGAATAATAATAATAATAATAATAGCAATAGTTTTGTAAGGCAGAGTACTAAAGACAACATTTGTTTGGTCTGATTAGTTGGACCAACAATAGAATTCCCTAAGAAATGTTATCAACCAAATTATGGCTATACATGCTTGTAACAGATCTTTGAGTTAAGTACACTATCTATTCAGCTTTGCGTTAAAGTTCACTTAAAGCCAGTAATTTTGCGGGATACAGGCGATGAACGAACGAATACGCCTGTGATGTTATATTTAAATGTAACTAGCAAAGACACCAACCAAGAACTTTTTGCAGAGCTCTTTTAAACAAAGTCTCGGAAGGATTTAAATTAAAATATTACTAAAATAGAACTTCTCGAGAATTTTTTTAAAAAATATTATAAACAAAACATGTCTTCATGTCATTGGTATGAAAAGGTTTTAGTCAAAAATTAGGTTGAAAAAGCGAAAGTTTGCTTAGCTAAGGTCACTGTGGCCAAACCATGTCCTGTGAAAAAATGAAATTTGCACGGCTTGAATCTTCTACAAATAGCCTTTACAACGATGTGCACGTTACATTAAGTTTTGCTCGGAGTATTTTCTTATGGGACGTTGCAACTTGCCGTACTTGACATAATATAGGTTAACATATGAGTAAAGTTTAAAACGGCGCTGTGGGCAAACCACGCCCTGTGACAAAATGAATCTCAAAATATTTGGTTATATGTAGGCGTTTTGATTGTTTGACCACAGACTTTCAGATTGCGCTTAGCAAATATTTAAACTAACAGTTTTCCCCACTGATATCCCGGTAAGTTCCATATTTTTATTTATAGTGGATTTCATTGCAGCCGAAAATGTTTGCACTGTGAGTTAGATTAATGTTCTTGATGGATTGTAATTTACCACTTCTTGCTAGTTATAGACTTCTTTATGAGAGGCTGATCATGCTTGTTCTTAGTAACTAAGAGTCTATACGCCGACCTTGCCTTTGTCTTTCATTCATTATTGCAGCGACCGTTGTGAGAATTCCAAGAATGGATAGATCGAGATGTTAGAACGCAAGCAAATCAATTACGTTGAGATTAGTCGGGTTCTCTTGATTGATAGAAAGAAACAAAATGTGAAAAGAGAAAATTGTCAGGTGTTGTTAACTGGTTTGAAATTATTATGAATTAAAAGTTGAAAAATTCCGTTGTATTATTAGGTGCTTGTAAAAATGTTGATCATTTTTTCACTTGAAAAAGGAATTTATTAAGAAAAATTGGTTAGAATGAATATTAATTAAAGTATTTTCCATCATTTCCTACAACTTTTTCCCATCTTTCTGGCGAGTGCCAGCCACATCGTGCTGCACCGATTTAAACAAATGGTAATTAAAAGGCCCGCCGTGTCTAGTAACAGAACTTCCCATTCGAGCTGCAACAGTGTATCCTTAACAACTCTTGTAACAAGTGGCCAAAAAATGGCATTTTCAGTCAATTCGCGTCGCCATTTTTGAACCGTTGAAACCAAAACCGACAGCTAGGATATAATGAAATAGCATGATCATAAGCTTCCAAACGTGTTGGGTGGACTTCGGCAGCACATTTCTCCAAATAAACAGCAAAAGTAGTGAATTTGGAAGGCGGAGAATTTTGAGCGGTCCATAATTAGCGTCAATGAAGTTTGAAGAAAAGATTTTATTTAACAAACCCACATAAAAAAAAAAGAAAAGATCTTTATATAAAACAAAAAAAAAAATATTCCATGTTAAGCTTTAAACTTTCATGGCATTGATAATAATTTGCTTTAATCGTGCACATCGGTGCCCCTATAAAGCCAGCGT
This sequence comes from Glossina morsitans morsitans, assembly GCA_001077435.1. Classification (NCBI taxonomy): domain Eukaryota; kingdom Metazoa; phylum Arthropoda; class Insecta; order Diptera; family Glossinidae; genus Glossina; species Glossina morsitans. The sequence continues at coordinate 52,573 of CCAG010004931.1, forward strand.
TTAAGTACAGATTTCACCTATCTGTCAACTTCAATAGTAATTACATGGATTCGCTTGATTCCGTTGTGTCATCTCATCCATTTATATATTTATTATGGTTTATAGCTATGCCGAGAGAACTGAGCTGGTGTCACACAATTTATGCGTTTATTCACTTTTTAGTAAATATGCATAAAAACGTCTATGGTTAGTTATTGTAGGCAGTGTACAGTGACCGTTCTTTTCTGCTTTTTTTTCTTTGCTTTTTGTTCGTTTTTTTCTTTTTTGTAATACTTCTACAATCATTGTCTATTGTGTTCATGTTGTTGTTGTTGATGTTGTTGCTGTTGGTGCTGATAATGTGGTGATGATGGCAATGATAATATTTATGGTATTGTATACCATATAGTGTTGTGTTTTCGTACATTGCCCTCCTCTTAATATCTTCTGCTACATGACACGATGATATACATAAGAGTGGGTTTTCGCTTTTGTTTTCATTTTCTTCTTTTTTTTTTTTGTCTTTCGTTTCGTTCGTGTTTACGATTTTTTTTGTTTTTGCAATTTTGTCGCAGAGTTTTTTTTTTGTTTTTCTTGTTTTAATGAATGTTAAAAAGGAAGTAAAGGATTTTCGTTATTGTTGTTGTTGTTGCTATGATTATTATTTCTGTTTAATGTCGGCTTTAGAGGTTTTAATTAACGTGGGAAGTATGTTACAAATCTTAATGTTTCAATAAATAAATGCAAAAATCCTATTTTAAAAGCCTACAGTGACTTCATTTACTCAGTGGGCGTGTAACATCAATTTTTAGCACTTAAACAAGTATAGGAATTATTTATTAAATTTAAAAAGAGAGTTTAATGTTCTGGCACTAGTGCCGAGTGACTCTTTCATGCTCTTATGCCCATGTTTATTATACCGGTTGCAAATACTTTGACAACAAAGACAAAAAGATTCAGGGAATTAACGTAAGATTATGATTTAGCTATGATTTAGTTATGTTCACGATTTGAATTGTCCGGCTTATGGTAATAAAGCAAGGAGACAGAAACTTGAACTATGGCTCATTATTCCTTTGTTTTGATGGTCGCGCAAACAGTGTTTGAAAATACTACAACAACAACTGCAAAGTTTAATTTCCGCAAATTCATGTTTGTGGATCCATTGCAACAGCTAACTTAAGAAAATGTTTTGCGACATTTATTAATGTATTACACTTTCCATGATTTATGATATAAGCGAGTTTATGGAAGATTTTTTACAGGGTCTCGAATCAAGTGCTCTTTCTTTATTTAGATCATTAGGACTGTTGTGATAGGGAATATCTCCAGTGACGTGTGGGAAAGTTTTCGATCTCTCGCTCGACTATATCTCGTATGCTGCAGTTCAGTTTGTGGTGAACACAGAAGGTTTCAGCCAACTCAGTTCGTGTCATGGCAGAAACTTCTTTGAACATGGATGATCTGCTGCAGTTCGCACTATCAATCCAGTGTAGAGAGCAGCATTCATGCAAAGCTACCACTTCTTTATTTATTTATTTACACATGAAACTCAACTAAAATAAAGGAACCGCCGAATTAAATTGACTTTTAGTATACTAGTCTTATACTAATTGTTATTAAAAACTAGTATAAAGTATATAAGGCGAAGTAAAGAAAGAAAAAAAAATAAAATAACAATTAAACAAGAAAGAAAAAAGCATGTACATAACTAGCACAGAGGCGCACCCACAACCAGTACAGAACTAAGTTACAAGCGTACCCCTAAGCCATTGCAAACACGCAAAAGCTTGGCAACCGATAACAGTAAGCAACACCAGTTAATTTACGAATCATAAAGAGATGTTAAGATTGCAAGTCAGTTTAACACGACATAAACAAATCACGCCTATTAAGCATAGTCGTTTTGATAGACTTTAAAGGGTCCGATAATGAGATCAAGTGATAGACACCGTTTAGGTTTCTGCAAACAACTCCGAACGGATTAAACAGTGCATAATTATATTTCATTATTATATCTTGGAATAGTAAGTCATTCGTTCTTTGCAACGCCTAAAGGTATGAAAGAGATGAAATAATCCTTTGCAGGATGCAGGATGTCAATATAACCGCAAAGCTTAAATTTTTCGGCAAATGCTGTTTTCTGTTTGTCGTCATTGCTTCGACCAAATGATTTGTATTGCTGCGTAAAGCTCAAAATTATCCAGCACGACATAGTGTTGTTTACGCGCTTTGATGGGATTTAATTTAACTTGACGTGCTGCATGCACTTCACGGTAATGACGTATTATCTAAAAAGAAATAAAATGTTCAAATATCAAAAGCACAAACACCAAGCCTCATTTTACACGCTTCTTTTCTAAATGCAATTAACATTTAAAAGAATGTTTTCCTTCGCTGAAGAACGCACTTAATCTAAGGCGATGTAAAAGCGTTTCTCATTTATAAATTTTTAGTTTGTGTTCGAAGAAATAACAAAACAGAACTTTTGCCCTGGAAAACGTTTATCGAAATGTCGAAAGATTGGTAGGTGGGTAAGTGGTTAAGCAAGTCGTAAGCTATCTTCAAAGCGCATCACCTTCGCACTATACTTTTGAGTGAAAGCAATGTCGAAATCCGTCATTATTTGCATGCATTAAGACTTAGTTCTGGAGTGGAATGATGAGTAGTATTGGATCTTTTACCCTTGGTTCTGGAGTGGAATGATAAATTGTATTCGATCTTCTACACTTGGTTCTGGAGTGGAATGATAAGTCGTACTGGATCTTCTACCCTTGGTTCTGGAATGAAATGATGAGTAGTATTGGATCTTCTACCCTTGGTTCTGGAGTGGAATGATAAGTAGTATTGGATTTTCTGCACTTGCTTCTGGACTGGAATGATAAATACTAATGAATCTTTTACTTTTGGTTCTGGAGTGGAATGATAAGTAGAATTGGATCTTGTACACTTGGTTCTGGAGTGGAATGATAAGTAATATTGGATCTTCTACACTTGGTTCTGGAGTGGAATGATAAATAGTAATGGATCTTCTATTCTTGATTCTGGAGTGGAATGATAAGTAATATTGGATCTTCTACACTTGGGTCTGGACTGAAACGATAAATAGTAATGGATCTTCTACTCTTGGTTCTGGAGTGGAATGATAAGTAGTATTGGACATTCTACAACTTTTTACCATCTTTGGGTAGTTCTTCGAATAAGTCCTCTACACAATTTTCCCGGTAACATGATATGCGGAGAATGTCCATCTGAATTTTTCAGAAACATACCAATCATATGAGCAAAAAGAGTTGCGTGTACATCATATAATTATCAGTCACTTAATGTAATGGAAAACAACAGTCGAGAAGAGTTGAGGGGATAAAAATTATTCGTTGATTTTATATAGCCTACTAACAGTTATAATGTGCGTGATTAAAAAAAAAACTTGACCTATTATAAGAAACTTGTATGCATACCGATGCTCCCCCGACCATCTTGTTCATCATTGCTTTGTGCAATCCATAAATATTTCACTTAATTGACTTGCAGTCCATACAAAACATTTAACATTGACTCTCGTTCTTGTGCGTGTGCTTTACGGTTTGGGACGGAAATTAAAATGAGATTAAAACACAAGAATAACAACAACAACAGCAACAAATAAAAAAATAATAGTAAAAACATTTTACAATGCATTCAAGAAAATAATGAATAATGACCTTAAAAAGAGAACAATTTTCCGCATAAAGCGAATAGTTTATGTTGAATTTTTTATATAAATTCTTATGCATAAACAACCGTACGCTTCGTTTTATTACAAATTCGTACTGGCGAAAAGATTGAAGGCAACTTTTCTCTTCTCTTCAAATTCAAAGATTAATTATTTACTTAATTTAGAAGATTTACTTTTGATAGCAATTATCCGCATCGCATAAAAAAGCAATGTGACACACCCTCATATAAGTTTTCTTATATACTACTACTCATTAGCTTTTAGTTCTTAGTTTTATTTGTTTTTATATAGAGTTCAACGTCATCATATGCTGACCTCTTTTTTTTCTTCGTCGTTCATTTCTTCTTCTGCCGATATACTAACATAATGTATTTCACGCTTCCATTATTTTCCTTGTTATCTAAAGACATGCCAATCGTTCGTTAGTGCTTCGAGGCGAATGAGTTTTCTATATGCCATTTATATGTGCACACATAATCAAATTCAAATATGAACATTTCTTCTTAAAACATGTAATTAGTTTCTTGGAGGATTTATATACGAAAAGCGAAATGCGAATAGCGGAGTAATAGGAAGGCTTAGGTTATTAGGTTTGTTGAAATCTTTGTTATTCATCTCGTGGAAAGCTCTTTAAGTTTAGATCTCTATTCATTTATTAGCCAAAGTCATTGCAATTTCAACTAATCGAGAGAATTGAGAAAAGTGCTTGGAAAACCTGGCACAAACCATCTCGTCGAAACAATCGTTGTCTGAATAAGTTTTTCTAAAATATCCAAAAGCAAAGATTTTGCCTACTTTTGAACTTCGGTTCGGAGCTTTTCATATCCTTGTTTTCGCATTTCTGCATCGGCAGAATTCGATTCTTTTTTCCAGTTACCTGGACCGCGTTTGCATCGTAAAAGAGTAATAATTAGATTTTGTTGTTAGTGGGATGAGGTTGCTTTTTTGTGAAAACGTTAGTAAGTGTGGACCTGATTCAAAAGATTGTTGCATCTCATCCAATTTGCACGACTACAGTCGTTTAGTACGCTCAAAATATTATTTTTTATTGATTTATGTGTATATATATGTGTGAATATATTCATATCATGACTTTTCGCAACAGATTCTTATATATCGTAATAATAATTCGAACACATCCATTTTCCCTGCAGCTGGTGTTTCGTGCGACCTGTAAGTTGTACATAAAATTATATGGACATTAGACAGACAGACAGACGGACAGACATTCAGGTACAAGTCGATTCAGAACAATAATATGCTATAAGAAAATATACATTTAGTTGTTCTCCTTGGGTTAATTCACACAAAGTTAATATAAACTTACTTCCAGTGGTGTAAAATAAAACAAAAACATTATAAAGTGTTCTTGTAATTATGGGCATTCCATGTTTGTTATGTCGACTTTATAGATGGCTCTAAGGAATATTTAAAGCAAATTTTATTTTAATGATAAGTTTTAATACAAGATCAAGTATTTGCTGGAAAGGCTGTGAAAAATATTCTATAAATTTCCATTAGGTTTGTCAAAAATTTCTTCAGTTTATCTCACTTTTTAAAAGTAATCATAAAAAGAATTTGAAAATTAAGCCACTTTAGGTAATAACAACAATAATATTAATAGGAAAAGATATGAAAAAACCTGAGCGTATTGCATGAAATTGAAGATGATGAATATGATCACGGCTTTGCAATGATTTTGCAATGCAATACACTCAGAAAAACATTTTTATAATATTTAGCGCCAGAGATGACAGTGAAAAGCACTATGAAGCATACTGTTGATCACTTCTTCTTTAAACCTCCTTCGGTGACACGTTAGCTTGCCACATCCATCCGAATGCATCTGACAAACTTCTATTTGAAAACGTGCTACATTAGAAAACTGGAATTTAGCACCGATAGTCACAAGTTTAAAAACAAAGTCGAATAATTTAAAAATTTAAATCATATAAGAAATTCAGAAACTTTAATATATTTCCACGAATAAGTAACCATTTCCGTCAGCGAACTGGAGTCCTGGAGGCGGCCACTAATTTGCAAATATTTATTGTTAGTGAAGGTGCGACTCTACAAAGCACAATTAGTTTGAAATTAATCATCTAAAATGTTGTCCATCGGTAGGTATTACTTTACCCCTCTCAACGGTAGGTATTACTTTACTCCTCAACAACTTCACCAGCCCTTCACGGCTGGTTGTGAATCTATGAATCTCTCTAGCTTTCTTGTTATCACAACCGAAGAGACTGCTTAAAGATGCCTTGTCACAAACAGCAATGCTCGACGAATACAGTGGTTTCGGGTAGAACAACTCAGTTGACAGCTTCTAGTCTTTCCTGGCATTCAAGTTGCTCACTTTTCTCATTAACAAGAACAATTGATGACTTTCTTGAGCGATTTCTTCGACTTAAACAGGACAAGTAAGGCTTCTCACTGAATCGCTGCACAATCTTTTTAAAACTTCAAAAAGTTGTATCATTTGGCACTTTGACGAGACATGGAGTGATTACACTACAATCCAATACCACATAGATCGAGTTGGAGGCTTTTAAATTAAAGAGATCCAGTTTGTATCGCCCTCTGTCCACTATATGCAATAGATAGTTTCGCAGGTTGTACTAAGAAATTGCTTTGAGTGTAAATATTTATTATACACAAAAAATGTAATGTTTATTTTCGTTTTATTTATCTTTCGTTTTGTATATCACCAGTGCTCTCTGCTCAGTTTACTAACAAAGTCAAAGTCAGTCGGTCGGTTAGTCGATGTTGTTGTGTAAGTTTCGTAAATTTGCTTATATAGGCAAGTCAGGCAATCAGTTGCTTAGCTATTCAGTTAAACTTTATAAGCATATTTATAAGAATTTTGTTTTTGCTTTTTTTTTTCCTTTTTTTCTCTAATTCAAGCTTAATTTCAATGCTTAGGAATTTTGACGATAATATTTTAAGATTATTAAAATTGTTCTACATCTCTGTGAAACGGTAAACAAAGGAAACTATATATTAAATTTTCTTTTTTTTTTTTATTACTTAAACGAACTACTAACTAATAAATAAGTAGGAAAAAGAAGAAGTCGAAAACAAATATTTGATATTCTTGAGAGCGCTTTTTAATGGATGTAGTCGCGTTTTCAGCAGATAGGCAGAAAGGGAACGATATCCAAAAATTCGCATAGTCATCGAATATATTTCTTGGCGTTTACATAACATTGGAAGTGTGTTTAATATATCACTACCTATAGGTAGCGTATGTCGTCGCCTTTTAAGGCGACTACAATTTCCTTACTATAGTCGCAGATATTGAAAAATGTAATGTAATTATATCTTAAATTAAAAACAACGGCGCAGTACATTTTCAATAGACGGAAAAGACAAATAATAATCCACATGGAGTTCAAAGAGAAGCGTTATCAACAACTTAACTTAACTAAGGTCATCTTAATGCAAACAAAATACAATAATTATTGTGATCGAAATATTTCAACTCTTCGGTGAGAGAGTAACATGCCGGTCGTCGGCGGGTCGCTATGATTGTGTGATTACATTATTTATTTGGCACGTGGTGTTTTGTTGTGGTTGTTGTTATTAAATCAATTACATGTACAAAAATGTTTTTATAAACGGATTTCCTGTTTAGCTTTCCGCTTTTTGCTACTCCATCGTTACGTTACGTACGATAAAAGAGAAATGAACGAACTTTTACGAAGAAAAATTAAATCGTTTAAGAAGATTTTCAAACTTTTTAAAGATAAATGCCATCATATGCGAAAAGATTGATGATAATCGATTTTTTTTGTTGGAATGTTTTATTTTTTTAAGTGTTTGCTTAAAAGATGTTGAAGATGACAAGGAAATCATCGAAACTTCAATAACGACAGCAGGTATAGTTGCGTACAAGGGTTCAGTCGCCACGCTGGTGGCCGTTAAAATGTAATTTAAACTTTTTACAACCGTAAGAGTACGTGAGTTTGTCGCAAATTTTTTTTTTATACCCATCACCGAAGGATGGAGGGGTATATTCATTTTGTCAAAACGTTTGCAACGCCCAGAAGGAAGCATAAGAGACCCCGAAAAATATATATATTCTTGATTAGCATCAAATTTTAAATCGTTTTAAGCACGTCCGTCTGTCCGTCTATACTTGCTTTACACCTACAAATTTGCAAAGTTTTCCTACTTTGCAGCGCCCACATGCCCATGAAACAAAAACTTTTATTTTGAAGATAGAAAAAATCCGCCGCGCCCACTCCCTATTATAGAGCATGAAAATTTAGTTCTTTTCACTTTCTTTTTTTGTGGTTTTTAAGATAACAGTGCTGGGTACAAAAGATTCGGTCACGACCGAATATAATTTTCTTACTTGTTATTTATTGTGCTCGTAATTTTTATATACAATAAAATTGTAAAGTTGCGGCAGACGGCGGAGAAGCTGCCATAATAAGGATAAGGATATTACACGGAATAAACGAGGGACAATTTATTTATTAGACGGAGAGAGAGAGAAGCCAGTCGTAAAGGGTTTACAACACAGGGCGTTATTAGTATTCAATTTTCGGCTCCATTAACTTTATTGTCTAAGAACAACTCCGCTGGCTTTGTATAAAAAAGACGAAAACAACAACTGCTCTTGCTTATAATCCGTAATAATTATAAAGATTATTTCTAACAAAACGTGTTTCACATCTGCTTGGTTTTTAGAAAAAAATTGAAATGAGTAAGACATCATTTCATTCATAGACAAACACTAACAAAAAAAAAAAAAAAGCCAAATCAAACCACAAAACGTATTTCGAATATTGTTAACGCGTTCATTAATGCGTTAATTGTTTTCAGATTGCCGTAAACGCCGTAATTAATTTTAATTAAAACCCAAGTATGCCAAAGAAATTTCATTTGTGTGAGGCAAGCTTACTTTGCAATTAGTGGTTAGTAACTAAGAATTTTGTGTTTAGTAACGGGTGACGAAAAATAGGCACAAGCCAGCATAGAAAGGCGTCAAAAACGAGCATCCATGATGCTCCTAATTAAATGGATCAGTAGAGTGTAGTATGCGTTACAAGCCAAGGAACAGTAGCTAATGATTTTGAGTTGTACGATACAAGGGGAATAAATGTTCGTAACATGTCAAAAGGTATTATTTGTTATTCACTCATTATAAGGACATCATCTTAGAAAACAATATCTGGACAGACAGAAAGTGTAATGTGTGGTTTTGACATAACAAATTCTGTTTGCAACCCGGCATTAATTCTTTTGTTAAGTTCGTTCACGAAGGGACTTGACAGGGATAGTGTTCTGCCGTAGTTTTTTTTTTTGGGGGGTTTTCTGTAAGAAGGAGCGTCAGTGAGCCAAAACTATAGAACCCCTCCCACATCTCAAGAACTGACTAGCTCAGCAAAGGTCTCAACATGGGTCCCATACGCCTTCTATCCTCCTAAAGTGGCACTTTCGAGTTGCCATAAAATGTAATGTAGCTACTAGTTTTCTATAGACAGACAGGAAGTATTATGTACACAGATAATTTCCTTCCTTTGGAATTGGTTGCTTTATAAAACGTACCAGACGCGTCAAAACCGTAAAATCCCTCTTACACCTCACGAACTAGCTAGCTCAACAAAGGCATGTACATCGATCTCACACTTCTCTAATCCTGCTAAAGTGGCATTTTCGAGTTGCCCTAAAATATAATGCAGTTAACGGTTTTCTACGGACGCACACAGTATTACGTGAACTAATAATTTCCTTCCGTTGAAATAGGTTGCTTTATAAAGCCTACCGGACGCATTAAAAATATAGAACCCCTCCCACATCTCACGAACTAGCTATCTCAACGAAGGCGCGTACATTAGCCTCATACGCCTCTAATCTCCCTACAGGAGCACTTTCGAGCCTTAAAATTCTATAGACTGACGGGAAGGACATAGACAGTATTATAATTTCCTTCCGTTGAAATTGGTTGTCTCATAAAATTTACCGGACGCGTTCAATTTGCCCGAAGTTTCGGGTGTAAATCACTTAGATATTGGTGTTCGAACGATGGAAGTTTGAGTTATTTCCAAGTTGTCGTTTAAAGAGATGGACGTGATTTATGGCACTGCGTTTTTCTGTGTGTTGAAAGGATTAACCTCTGAAAAAATATTCTCCATCCCTGGTTCTTTCCGATTACCACTTATTCCGATTGTAGATCGGTCCGCAATTCACAAAATTCGAAAATGGGCGAAAACGAGTAAATGGGTATTTCGCTACCTAACCGTCAAGTTTCTACCGCGAGGCCATCCATAAGCTATCCGATTGTTGGAAGAAAACCATGAACAATAAAGATACATATTTCGCTTAGAAACCTTGGTAGTAACTATATTTAATATAAAGTTGCAGAACGGAAGGAATTTATTTATATACCGATAAGAAAAGTGGCGGCTAGCAGCGAACGGGTATTTTGGATAAAATATTTTCGCATATTTTTTTAAAACGTCAAAATTTACTGGAAAAAACGCAAAAAATTATTTTGAAAACCATAGCTTTCGTTTGGAAAATTTCGATCCTGAATAATGGGTGTACAAGAGTCAATTAATTACAGAAAAATGGGATAATGTTTTGGCGAAGGCAAAACGGGAGAGTGGTGGTGACTTCACTTCGACTTTAAATATTTGAAACCAGGGAATATAGAAATATATTATTTAGGGATTACTCCGCAGTTATGAGAAACTTAAAGATACACCGAGCGAAGATAATATGCGCAATCGGCATCCAAGCCCGGAAAGCCGTCTTCTTCATAGGAATGTTATCTTGTGCATTTGATGAAGTTGGAAGGGTGTAGGGCGTGTGAACCTGCGCTTTTGCTAACAGCGATGTCGAGACAAACGGACAAACAGAGTTTGGGGTACGCTTCAATTGAGCTTTCTATAAACTGCCAACAACAATTTGTCTATGAAAATCGCCCAGCGGCGAAAAATGCTACATTGTTAACGGTGAGGAGGGAGGCGGGAATACATGACATTCCTTTGAAAATTGCTTTCCAATAACAATGCGTATATGTCCAAGTTTGAGTTCTCTAGATTTTTTTAAAGAAATTAAGTAAGCTAAGTCTTATACAAAATCCCAACTATTGATTAATGCTCTTAAAGCTTAATGACTTTCATGGGAACTGAAAGGAGCAAACCATAAATATCTTAATTTTTCTTTCGCTTTGTTTCTGCTCTTGTTCATCGTAAAGTTTAATAACATCTTTTACCATTTCAGGGGTTTCTTCTCTATGCATATATTTAACGTTTCATACGCTACACATATTAATCCCGTATGTGTGTGTCTGTTTGTGTGTGATACAGTTTTGCACTAGTTTACATGTCGTCTACAATCTGTTTCCATCTATCATATCACACCACGGCACACCGTAGCTTTAAATAGAGAAGAAATGAAATTAATTTGATACCTTAGAGCTAAATACGTCAGTCAGTATGTCTAGTTAGCCGGCTAGCTACTCATGAATATGTATGCAAGACTTAGTAAAATAATAGTAAATATATATGTACAATGTATAACACATTTGCAGATAAGCTAAGTATGCATGCAAGCAACTTCAGGTCTTAGAAAGGGTTTAAGTATAGTCCGTTGAAGCTTGCAGTGTTTTTCTTTTACATATGCTTAAATACTTGAGTATGTGTCTTTTGGTTAATATCCCTTAACGATTTCTTGTTGTCTCTCTCTCTCTGTGCATGTGTTTGTCAATGTAATACTACAGGTATCTACTAACCTCTATATTTCTTTCTCTAGTTTAGCTCGTTACAAGCAATGCTTCGCGTTTTTTTTTTTTTTTTTTGTATTTAATGCCGGCATTTACGCGAAAAGCAATGTGTGAAAAGTTGTACACCGAGACTGGTGGAAAAGAAAGAAGTGGTTCCACCCTTTGATTTACGTTCAAATTACCTTTTAAGTACCTTTTTTAAACTAGTGTAATATTCGTATGTATTTCATTTTTCTTCTTTTTCTTTTCTCAACTACTTGTGCATATTTATGGTAGTAACATTATTATCGTACTTAGGTAAAAAGAAAATTTCGGAAATTGAAAATGAAAAATTATGACGGCGTTTATGAGAGAAAAGGGAAAATAAAAAGAAAAAAATGTAGTCAGTGCTAGTAGAGCAATTTAGCGCTGATTTATTCGAAAATGTTACTCTTATCATATATTATCACACATGGGAACCCATAAACCCTTTGAGTGCGTGAAAAACTTACAATCACATGAAAAATGCTTAAGTTATTCATTGTAAGAGAGAAAAGTAGTACGAAAGTTGCTGTCGCTCTAAGGCGAATATCGGATATTATTCATCACTTGCGGAAGGTAGAGGTAGTGTTGTAGAGTTAGTGTAGTGTAGTCTGGCGGCAGACGGTTATTGGAATATCTTTTAGTCAAGACGTTCTTTATAACATAACGACAAAATTCTCGACAATTTTGGCATCGACAACTCTTTCAATTCAAAAGTTATCAGTGGGGTGTTTCTACCCTATGTCTATTGGATGCCAGTCATCACTTACCTGTTTTAAATCCAGAACCCACTTTAGATTTTGTCAGTTGCTCTCAAGGAAAATATTTAGTGTTAAATCGCTTTCTTCCGTTGTTTTCGGTCGTTTCAGTCAATCTCGAGCATTTGTCCGCGTAAACATTTGCTGCAAAATCTGTAAGTTATTCTTTTTATGCTCGGTTTAAGGAGTACGACGTTTATTCTCAAAATTGATATGAAGCTAGTAGTTGGCAACATATGCGCCAAATTACAATCTTCTTATTTAATTTTTGTGGAGATAAGTGATACAATAACAGACGAAAGGCACGCGGACCTACGGTCATAGTCAAATCGATTAGTTATCTTGCATGTCCAAGCTGTGTACGAACATTTTCAAATAGTTCTTTTTGCTGCGTATGGAGTTACGACATTTATTAAAAGCTCGGCATCCTTTATATAGAAGGCTTCCAATTTTAAAGATATTTTTGTAGAGCGTTAGCATCCATCGGCGAAGTAATCCTATTCTAGAAATATTAGGTCACACTGAAAAGTCTCCGCGGTTTCCAGCTTCTTTTTCTAGCCTGATCTTTTCAAATGATTCCAAACTATCATGTTGTTCAAGTTAAGTGCCTCCACAATTTCCTGACAACTTGCTTGCCGGTCTTGCTCTACCAGTTGCAAAATTTCATCGGTTTTTTGAGTAACTGCGAAGTGTATCTTTGACATCGAAATTTCCGGAGCCAACCACTCTTGGGTTCTTCGTTCACCCACAGCATTCTCTCCGTATAAGTCACTACTTTTTTTTGCATCGTTTTTACCTTTTTTATAATAAAAAAAGCATCACATAGTGTATTTCTTTAGATAATTTATTCATTTTCAACCCAATATAACGTTTTATTTGATCAAAGAATTAGGAAACTGGCTTGACAAGAAATGTAAGCTGAAATGTCACCTTTTTGGCACATGTTCGTTTGAGACAATCAGGTGAGTTTCGCCCGGTGTATAGGGGCATTTTCAATATGACCTAATGAATACATGCAGGTTTTCCAGACAGAATTTTATCGCCAATGTTCTCGGAGCATCTTCTATGGTAGGTGCAAAGCATATTATACTCGTGTTCCGTCGTAGTCAAAATTGGATACATTTTTATGGACATATGCCACCTACCTGTTCGTAACTTTCTTTTGTTAAGTGTAGGATTGCATTGTCACAACTATTTTCCTATAGGTAATAATATGTCGTCTTAAAATATTGCAGATCGCCGTTCTCCTGGAGGTTATGTTTTTTCATTTCCTAAAAAGTAAACCCAAACCTGAACTTTCTCCGTAAAAATAGCGAAAATGACTATCTATTTGAATCCAGTAGGAAATCCATACGAGACTCAGCGTCTGACGACACCTAAAACGTTTTCCGAGACTCTATATAATTAATAGAGCTTCACTTATGAATTTTCAAACTGCGCCAATGCAATTAGGAAGTTTATTGCCCTTTAGAGGATGTAAAAAAAAAAAAGAAAAAACAAATGATTTCTTTAAAATTTCTAATGAATCATCACTTGATAAAACTGACTACGTGAATGAGTCATTTGATCATTTTTCGTAATCATTTTACATTAATTTATTTTGTTATGAAATTTTATGATTTTTCAAAAAACATAAAGCCATTATGCCATTCGCAGAAGACTTAAAAAGCTTTTTCTTTTTTTTTTTTTATCATTTTAATGAAGTATCGAATGTTTTGTAAAAAGTTTTTGAATATTTTGCTTGCTGTTGTGATGCAACTGCTAAGCAAACTAATAAGTTTCAGTTGTAAAGTTAACATTCCTTGATGATGACATCGCAGTTGTATGTGCATATGTCCAAGAATTTAAAAATTTTGAAACAGATCCACCGATCTCCCGTTAAATGTGATAAAAAGTTTTCATCTCGTTTCAAATGCAAATGCGATAAGCAAAGAGGATCAAGAATTTTTGTATTTTTTTGTATTAGGATAAGAATTTTACATCGGAGTTCGTTTTAATTTTTATATTTACATCGAAGCTTTGATTGTTATTGTGCGGTTGGTTAGTACGTACAGACAATTTTAACCATTAAATTAGTTCGCAAAAACTATTGATACTAATTGAGTAGAAATGTGCTTACCTTACAGGATGCGTTATTGCAATGCAATATATTTTTCTATCATTATTATATCATGCGATAATCAGTCTTCTTCCATTATTGCTCATATAAAACGCTTTAATTGTATTGAGATACAATTGTAAAACAATTGTTGTTAATTGTCATTGAATGTCTAACCATTCAACCTTGACTCGGTAGATATGCAACAATATGCACAATACAATGTAATTCACGTTCAGAAAACGTTTCCTATAAAGCATTTTACTAAAGAATTTATTTGCGTAGTTATGTCAAATAAAAGGAATAAATATTGATTTTTATTAAAAACTATAATAAAACTTTATGAATATATATATATATACGTAGAGACACAGAGAGGATATTTATGCATATATTGAAACGCTCTGGTATGAATAACGCATTTATATACTACAAACTATGATGGCCGCTTACTGAGTTTTATGAATATTGGAAATGCAAAATGGACAACTTTAGTAATGCATTTTTATATTAAAATTTTTATGCATAAAAACTCACTTACTTGGTACGATGATTACATTCAGAGAGAGATAATATCTTTCTCTATCACAATTTGTTCATTCCGTTACCAAAGTGCGGGGAACGCATACTACCAAAAATACAAATTAAAGTAAGAGTACCACAAGGTGCCGTGTTGGGAATATTTCTGTTCCTTATCTATGTTAACGATTGATAAAAAAGCAAAAGTAGGTAGGCTTGCAGGTGATATATAAGTGGAAAAAACTCGGATGAATGCGTTACGCAGCTAAACGAGTAGTTGAAGCAGGTGAACAAATATTCAACGAAAAAATTTAAAATTAACAAGAGTACGAAGAGAAATTCGTATTGAACTAACAAAGACAACTACCATATCCCTTAACAGAGCTCCGTAAACGCCCTGACAGAGCTCTGTTCAATATTTAAATATAGTTGGATTTCGAAGCCTACTCCGTTCACATTAGGAAACGTAAAATATTTTTGTGGACACCGCATGAATCAATATGAAAACACCTTTCAAATAAGTTAAACAAATTCAAATTCTGTTTATAGGAACTATATTTTTGAAATTTGGTACGTTAGCGGAACACGAGTATCGAGAAACACACAAATTTGTGACTCTAGTGCGGCCAAACTAGACAATATCACCTATATATACGTAGACCGCATGAATCTTTATGAAAATACCTGTGGAACGGGTAAAAAAAATTGAAAGTTTTCCTTCGGGAACTTTTTTTAACAATTTCTTGAAATTCGATATGTTAGCGAGAAAAAGGTTTGTGAAATTGCATGTAAATTTAACTAGCAAAGCCACAAACCAACATTATTTTCAAAACTCTGTTAAACGAAGTTTCGGAGGGACGTGTAGTCAAAATAGAACTTTTCGAGAATTTTTTAAAAAAATATAAACAAAACATATCTTTATGTAAATTAGTTAAAATTTGATATGAAAAAGTTTCTCAAATACGAAGCTAAAAAAGTGAAAATTTACTTAAACATTGTGACCAAACAAAGTGCTACGAAAAAACGAAACTACTATCACGTGAATCCTTGATCGATATCCTTTTCAACTATATAAAGTTTCTTTCGAAAAAAATGTTTTTGATAATATGTGAATTCACGAGATATGCACCGCCTAGGTATCGCCTGTGCATCACCTATACACCGCGGATGTGCCGCCTATATACCGTCTATGCAGTGCCCTCGCACCGCCTGTGCACGACCTAGGTATCGCCTAAGCACCATCTACACACTGCCTATGCACCGCCTATATATCGCCTGTGCACTGCCTATGCACCGCTTATGTACGGACAAGGTGCACTGCGGAGTAACATTTTAGAAGTTTTTCATTTCCCTGTTTCACACTTCAAGTCAATAGAAAAAACCGAAATCAATGAAGAGATGATATTCTTTCTTAAGATAAGCGACTCGATAGCTTTATCTATCAATGAAATAAATCTCTTATATATATTCTGTCTTCTCCATAATCGTTTGATTTGGACTCAAGCTTATTAAAAGTGTGTGTAGTGCTGTTGTACTGCTTCGACTGCATATGTTGTGTACTTTTTTCATAAAGTGTTATAATTATATTTGATAAATATTGTTTAACAAATCGAGTTAATGAAGTGTGAATTGAACAAAAAAAAAAAAAAAAAAGAAGGAAAAGGACAAAAATAACACTAAAGAGAAGTAGCAAAAAAAGAAACACCAACACTCCAAACTTTACAAAAAGGACGAAAAAGGAACAACATGTGTTGGAAACCTATCAGAAATTTAATATTTTCTTTCATCACAGCATGAAAAAAGATATAAATATTTTAAAATACTCTGCGAAAACCTATAAAATTTAATATCTATATGCGTATGCGTATGTCTTATGTTTAATACTTAGGATTACAGGCAAAGTATTATTTACAAAAAGTAACCAAAGCAAGGAAATGCATACAACCACTTAAAAATGTAAACAAAGAAAGAAAGAAAAGGAAGAATGGGAGTTAACCCTAACAATTACCTTAGGTTACAGACTGGTTTTAAGGATATACTTTTTTTTTTTCTTTTGATTATCGAAAATACTTTGAAAAGTTGAAGTTTAAATTTTATATTTAACGCCTTGAACTTATGCGAAATGTCTTCAGAAAGCACTTAAACAGGAACTAATCTACCCTAAAGGAAACTTATATGCTTGCAATTGAAACTGAACTGAAATCACTACTTGCTGCTATACTATATCGCCAAGGAAATCAACACAAATATTATTTTGCGTACAGTACGTTTTATGTAGAAAGCCGTGCGTGAAAGCGAAAACGTGTTGGGCTTCTAAACTTTGATAACGGAATGGAAATTCCTTTTGATTTGATGTCGAAAGAGGAAGAAATGGTAACAAAAATAAGTAAGAATATTATAGTCAGGTAACACGGACTGTTAAATACCCTACACCACATTGTCTAACTCAATTCTTATTTTTATTATAGAACACAAAAATTATGCCTTGTTTCTATCTATATTTTTCTTATGCGTGTAGAAGAAGCGGGCATAAAACGCAACCTAATGTAGTATAAGTTTAATTCTTGCATATGGCAACATCCAAAAATGGGCGTAGGTGGTCCAAATTTTGTAGAATTCACTTTTGCATGAAATTATGGGTCAATTTTCACCACCACATATGAAAACTTAGACTTTTCTGCTCTACAAAGGATCAATTTTGGTGAAAATCCAGGATCCAAAGGATCCAAAAAATAGTCTGGGATTGTCCGAATTTGGTGCAGTTAATGTTTTTATGTTAAATTTCTATTATGATATAATTTTCATCATGAAGCACTGAAAATTGCACCTTTTTGTCGTATGAACCCCAGCTTTCGCTATATGAGGGGTGGTCAAAAATTGCCTCAGCCTGTCCAAAGTTTTCATATTAATTTAAAATGCCGAAATACTACTACTTAGTGACTTCTGCAGAGAATTTTGGAAAATTGCAATTTTTCAGAGTAAGGCGGTGTGTGGGGAGTGATCGAAAAAGTAGACCGATCCGCACCATTTTCAATAGGATTCGTCATTGGGTCAGAACAAGTCACTGTGCCAAATTTCATCAAAATATTTCAAAAATTGCGATCTGTAGCTTCAACAATTTCACATGGGCAAGGACAGACGCAGGGCAGAGGGACAGACAGACTTAGATCAATTCATATTATGATTCTAAATCGATCAATATAATTATCGGTGGGTCTATCTTTAGCCCTTCTTCGTACTACAAACGTTCACACTAACTTAATATACCCTGTAGCACAAGTGGTGTAGGGTATAAATCATTGAAACTTTTGTGGTTTTGGAGAGGAGCCGTCTTTCGAGTAATTTTGTGTAAAATAAATTAATTGACAAATTGTTTGCAAGCGTGTCAGCAATAAGGGGAAAATGAGGAACTTCGAGGGTCATCACAACCAGTTGATGATGAAGATAAAGATTCGAAATTGCTCAGTTACGTCAAAGAGCGAAAGCAGCACAAATGGCAAACTGTACAGATTGTTTTGAAAGGCTTTACTGTAAAACGCGGGCTGCTGTTAATCAAATGCGTTGAAAAAGAAAATATATTTAAACGCGTTCAGTGAAGTCAAGAAGGGACGAGCTATGGATTGTATAAGGAAAGTTATTTTTCAGCCTTTCCACAAAGCGGCGATATATGGATCGAGAAAATGATTTAATTTCAAGTAGAACTTTGTAAGGAGAAAATGCATTTCCGTACACTCACTTGCGTTGTTTCAGAAGAAGACTGGAACATTTCTAGACAACTTTTAGAGAATTCTATAATCGATCGATCGATTAAGATTAAGTGTCATTATTGTCGGAGACTTCTGTTTAGCTTACCTGTGGCTACTTAATCTTTCGAAGAAAAATTTCAGTTTTTTATTAAAAAACTTTGCATTAAATTATTCCCAGACTTCTAAACGTCAATGAATTTTTAAAGCTCTCGCTTGTCGATGTCGCACCTCAAACACGCGAAGACACCTGACGTAACAACAACTCAATGCACGGGTTACCCTGGAACCTGTTGTGCGAAAAGTACTGTACAATCGTCTTATTAATGAGTCAATAATTTTAGAGAATTCCATATAATTGATAAAGACAAGCTTCCTCTATTAGGGCACGTACAGCATAATTTCGTGATTTGTGATCTAAGGGAAAAGCCATTCAAAAATCATGTTATCAAGAAAGGGGTAAACGTTAAATCTGAATAAAATCTCTTGGAGCAACACTCGACCATTGCGAACTAAGCAAAAAATAAATATCATTTCAATGCAAATTCAAATTTCCCCAAATTTATGCCTTAGCTTGCTCTCCTATGCATTTCCAAAAAAAAAAAAAATTTTGTTCTTTTTTTTTGCCCTAAAAAAATTGAATTTTCTAATTTCAATTTCATTCCAATGCATACATATGACAGGGCGAGCTTCGTAACGAGTTGTGTACACATCAGTGTACATTTGTATTTATTATAAATTTCCTGTAGCTAAGCAATAAAGCGTAGAAACAAACTTTATATACAAACACTTTCGCACAAAGTAGGAACAACATATCTGTGGCTTCAGGAATTTTACTATTGGCAGGAGTATATACATGTCATGTATGATGTACATACAAACACACACACAAATACAAACATACACACAAACACAAACACAAATATACAAACACACACACACACACATACACATGATGATGGACAGACAGGCCGGCTGTCTGTAGTCAAATACTGCACACACACAAACAGTAGAAAAAAAACTTTTGACTTATGCTGAAAATTCGGAAAAAGAAATAAATGTGGAAAACCGAAACCGTAGAGGAAATTTGCAATGCGCAAAATGCAGAAAATGGAAAACAACAAACTTTACGACTTCAATCAATTTTTGTGTAATTTGGCCACACATCATTCCTATGTATATTTGTTTATGCTCATATAGTTCGTATGTAGAACGAACACCTAAAGAACATTGATACGTATACGATGACGATGATGATGATGATGATGTGGACGACGAAAAAGCAAAGGAAATGTAAATAGAACTAAAAAGACGAAGAAGGAACGTGGCTTGGGTAGCTTGGTACGTAATCACTATGCAAAAACGTAAGAGGTTATTGACATGGTGACTATTTAGTACAACCACGGTTTTCGAAAAAAAAAAAAAAAACAATCACAAACACGAAATCACTTTAGGTTACGATGTCTCAAGGAATTGTAATAACGTTTCACCTTGAAATAGGTTAAGCATTTTGGAGAGTCGGTATAAACCTAAACAGTTCTTTGAAGAGTGCGCTAATAACAAATGTGTCTAGCTGGTCGATCGCGACTAAATAAATTTACAATATTTCAAGTCTTAATATCTCACTTCGGTTAAGAGATCCTGCCTAACACAAATATTCTTTTTCCTTTCTTCTCTTTAATGCAGTTTCTGTTCCGTTTTTTCTTTTTGAATCTATTTCGGCGTCTTTTTACGATTAGCTTAACGCAAACGACATTTAAACTCAAATAGCACTCCATGCTAAACGTTTGACGTTGACTCTGCGGAAAAAGTTCATAGCGCGCAACTCTCACTTCGATTTTTGGGCGACTTGGGCTCGGACTTTTCGGTCTTGGTTTACCTTTTGCCCGATATTGCCTCGATTGATCGGTTGTTTACTGATCGTATGCTTGGATTCATGTCTCATCTCATTTCATCTCTCAAACAAAATTTAATGCAACTTCTCTGCTCAATGTGGGGAAGGAACACTTTTTGTGTTGTACAAACACACAACTGCAATTGCAACACTAGTAACGTTTATGCTGCGAAACTGGGAACAGATGTCTGTATTTCTGATATTTTGTATACTCGCGCAATTCAACTTGAATATGGGCTTTAGACGTAGTATTATTATATATTTTCAACTTGGAGAGATATGCATGCTTACGCATTTTCGAAAACATGGAAGGAGAGCAAAGCTACGACTGGCCATATCCTTTTAATTTCATTGATCTAAAGATACTAGTCTTTCTCCTTTAAGTCATTTCTCTCTTAGATAATTTTGATCAATAATTCCATAAATATTTTCGCCTGTTTACAATCACTTTACAGATTTGCAATTGCATTGGGCTACCTACACAACAAGCAAGAAAAGTATACTAAACTTTTAGCGAACACTGATCGAACATTGATCCCCTCAATCTTTATACACATTACTATAGCTTCAAAATATTGAAGTATGTGCACGTTAGGTGAACGTTGGCGATTTTTGCATTAGTCCTTTATTTAAATTAAAATTTGTAAAAAGTGTTAGGCTGTCTATTGTGTTACATAAATTTCTAACCTAAACCACTGAAAAGGCTTAGGCAAAGTTTCACTCCATGTATCTTATTTTTGTGAAAGTGATCGCTTTCAGCAACATAATGAAGCAGAGACAGACAGATAGGCATGCTTTCAAAGGATGTAAAGTTATACATAAATTTAATTAATAAGGGCACGAACCAAAATGTTCTGTTCTGTTCTTTTAGATGACGTCTCGGCAGGATTTGAATCGAAATATAGTTTATTTTAATTCTATTTTGAATTTTTCCAGTATTTCTTTAAAAAATATTAGAAACAAAACATGTGTTTATGTTAATTAAAACTTGATATGAAAGGGTTGTTGTACTATGTCAAATACGAGAATAAAAAAGTGAAAGTTTTTTTTTTTGCTTTGTTCCTTTACTACTTAAATTTAAATAAAATTTCATACTCGTATGCTTTCATGCTTTCCGCTGAGAACTTTGCAGAAATAAAAATCTGTGCCATATGTATGGAGAGAGTGCTTATGGACCCACTGAACTGTCTTTATGCCTTCATTTTTGCGTTGGTGGATATATAGAAAACCATTTCAATTTCTCAGCTTGACGGTACAATGGAAACACCTCGCTTTCTTCTTAGTTTCGAAGCGGTCTCAAAATCTTCGCCATGTGCCTGTTTAACTAAAGTTTTTCGTGCTTTAAGTCGAATCTCTCTTGGAAGGAATCTCTCTTTTTTCCGAAATGTCTTTATTTGCAATCTATTTACAAAAATTAGCAAAATTATTTAACAACTAAAGAAAAGGGCTAATAATAGTTAAATTTCCGTGAATTTAACAAAAGTATATTCGTTTATAGTTGTTTTTGACTTTAAATTTCGAGTATCATTAAGTGTATCAATAATGTGTCTATATAAAGGGTCTAATTTTTGATGTGGCTTTAGTCGCCTTAGCTCATAGTTACCATCTAGTAAGTTATCAGCTAAAATATTATGGGTGCAGGTTTAATCTGTCTGTACTTGCTGCTAAAGGGTTTTATTTCATCTTTAACTTTGAGGACACGAAGATAGGTGTGTAAAATATGATCGCTCACAAATCAGGGAGCTTTTGCGATTACGTCTCACCCCTCCGTCTGATACCTCTGTAATATTTCTACGGTAGAATTGCCGGATGTCTCCCATAGCTGCATCCCGCATGTCCATACTGGCTTTAGAATGGTTTTGTAGAGCAAAACATTATTCTTCAATCTAAGTTTGGATTCCTGTCCCTAAGAGCCAGTACATTTTCTTTATCGTCTTTGCTTTTTTCAAGTCAGTCTTTTGTCGACATGGAGAACAAGGTATCTCACACTGTTGATGGTGAAATTGTTACGCCATTTAATTTAGAAGAAGGACAATCGTTTTCTCTTAAGCTAAATAGAACATGTGTCTGTGTGTCCATTGAAGTATGAACTGTACGTTACATGGCATAGTAAAAGCGCTTCTCTCGTAATGGGGAAAAATGTGCATTAACTTTATTTTCAAAAACTATTCAATAAAAACTTTAGGTATATTATCCTCTTTAGCCTTAGCTTCTCGCAAGAAGCAAAGAAGAAAAAAGAAAACAAAGAAAATCCAAACTCCACCCAATGTTTGTTTGTTGCTGCAGCCAATGATGTAAAAATAAAAGCAAAATTCTCCATTTTTTTACATTGTTTGATCTTCTGTTTTTTTTTTTTTTTTATTATAAGTTTTTTTTTTTTTGTGCTTCCAAAGGTACTACATTAGTAATGAGCTATGAAATGTCCAATTTTGAGAGCAACAACCTCAATTTTTACATTCTGAGGAGAGAAATATATGTAAAATGAAATATTCGATGCATTTGGTACTGCATTCACAAGTCCCTTAATAATAATGCAGTAACAATGAAGAATAAAACAGAAAAGAAAATATTTACTGCTGCTATGCACGTATGTCGGAAGTACAAGTAGCGGATTATTCTCTACAACAGTTGCACTATTAAATTCATATATCATTCATCTTTAATAGGTTCAGTTCAAGCTTTGATAATATCCATTGTCCGTTCGTTAGCAAGCTAGACTTGATAAAGTGCCATTTAATTTATGGAATATTGACAGCTACATTACGAAGAGAAAGAAGCAGCTGTAGTGTGAATAGTAGGATTCTATGCAAAAGGAAAGGCGAATATAATAATTTAATAAAACACTTTTTTATTTAAATTCGTTTTGATTCGTTTTAAAGAAAAACAACAAACTATTTTTAGACTCTCTTCAATTTCATTTAAGTCCAGTTTCAAATCCATATTTTGGAATGGCTTCTCAATATTGAAATTTGTTTTTTTTTTTTTGGATTTCATCAGCGGATAGTGGATAGTGGGTCGTACAAGTTTGTTTCCAATTTGTCCCAAAAAGTAACATATGGTAGTTGGGCGGGCCAAGTCTAATTTATGAGAAGCGCTTGAAGTGAATAAATGTTCGCTAATAGTCCACGTTCTCTCAACTCTCTCACTGAACATTTTCAATAGCTTGGTCTTTGCTCGACGAGACAATGTGTGGCTGCTTTAAAGAGAGAGAACGGCGGACTATTGCCAGGCATTCTTCTTAAATAAAGACGAAGTCTCTTTGCAACCTTAACATTATTTTTATTCTTTTAATCTAATGAATTAAATTTAGATTATAATAATAGTTTCGTCTTTTTCTTTTTTTTTTATTCTCTTTACAGATCTCGTAACATTTACAGTCTTCGATGTAGACACTTAAACTAAACTAAAGTAATATTTGCCATTAATAATTCCAATCGTGGAGAGGAGGAATTCTTTACACAAAAAAAATAGTTAACAATTTTATCAAGAAAAAATTAAAAGTTTTATTAAATTTATTAATAATATATAAAATAAAAGACTAAATAATAACTCAACTAGAAAAAACGCTTTTAGTCAACGATTTCACTTTTTTACAACAGAAAACAATTTTTTTTTATATAGATTTTATTTGGCAGAGGAGAAGCGAACACAAGGATATATTATCAACAATTGTTATATAAATCATTTTCCCGTACGCACGTTTATCGCTGTTTTTACGAATATGACGTAAGTGGAAAAATTTCTTACATACGTGTGTGTGTGTGTAAAACATTTTTGTTGCCTTTTATTGTCTTTTCTCATCAAAAATTCTTATTTAGCAATTTGACAATCAACCTAATGCCTTTTTGCCTATGTGTTAATACCTTCACAATTATTTACTTACACATTCGCATAAATCGCGTTGACTGTGTGAGAGTTTCAATTACAGAACGCGAAGGAAATGACAAAGTTTTGATTAGACGCGGTTAACACGTCTATCTATTTGTGTTATTGAAAACATTTGAAACTCTAGAGACTTTAAATATTAACAAGTAAGCGGATTATGTTCGGTCAAGATCGAATCTTTTATACCCATCACTGTAACCCTAAAGAAAAGGAAAATAACTAAATTTTCATACCCTATAAAGTCGGGTGTAGAGAAGTAACAAATTTATATCGTGTATGCTTTGCACTTTATGAGTAACAAGCAGCAAATGCAGAAATCAAAGATGTTCACAGTTTTTGTTGCACACACGTGGGAACGTTGTGGACGTGTCCTTTGATCGCTTTGAATTATTTTCAAAGTCTTTTGCAAGTTGGTGGGTGGACGAGAGAATGTTTACTGTTCGGCAGGCTGATAGATTGACAGACGGACAGACAGATATGCTTCGCCATACTCCAAATTTAAAACTGGCCATGAATTTATTTACTACATAGGATTTTTCAAGCTTGCTTCCGACCGCTAAAAAGATATGGGGAAAAAATTACATCTTTATTTATTATAACATAGGGCAGGCGTGGTCAATTTTTTCCATTTTTGTAAAAGTACTACAACCATACAGCCCATAGCATATGCGTTCAAATTTTTATAGATTTATTTGCTATAGTTTATGAATAGTGAGAAAACCCATAGTTTCTTTTGTCTTGAAAAGCAGAGAGGTTTCGGTTTACATTCCATTGAACTGCGTTAGCCCATTTTCAATACTGTCTTGCGAGCAGAAATTTTCAATGTTTCTGCTAAATTTGAGTTTTCATTTTTGCGGCCAGGAGCATTGTTTATGTTAGACATTACAAAGGCGGACAGACGGACATGCTTAAATCGATTCAGAATTTGATACTGATCTCTGAAGTTTCCTTCTAAGCGCCGCAAGCGTTTTAACGAAATGAGTATACCCTTCATTCTTGGGAGATATGGGTATAACAAGAATCGCTTTAATTGCAACTGATAGGCGATTTCACGTTGCGCTGCTAAACAGAAATGTAGCGAATGTTACATAAATTTAAACATTTAAGTTTAATCATTTCTTTAAATAAGCAACGTGTGGTCAATGACTTGATAACATATTGGGGTTACTGCTTACTGTTTCAAATATGTGTTAATGGCTCCCTTTGCCCTAAAAGTGATTTACAGATTGCTTACTGTGTTTACAGAATAATTTATGCTTTAGCAGTTGAGAGCATTTTAATAACCGGAAAGACTGTTCCTTCATAGCGTTTCCCTTTTACATCCATATGGAAATAATGAACAATTATCTGTTTAAAGCAGAGACTTCCAACCTTCTTGGTGCTAGGCGTAACCAACAAAAAGAAAAAAAGGAAGAAACTTATCTCGCCTTCACC
>CCAG010004940.1:0-23256 GCA_001077435.1 Glossina morsitans morsitans
TTTTTTTATTATTAAATATGAAAAAAAGAAGTAAATGTTTATACATAGAGGGTTTTTTTTTTCTTTTTTCTTTGAATTCATTAACTTAGAAGCTTATTTATTATGCATTCTATGGATTAAAGACTAAACATGAAAACATGAAGAAGAAGAAAAGATTTCTAATTAAATTCAAACGACACAATTCTCAAAGTTAATTAATTAAGAAGTAAAACAAAAAAAAGATTTATGAGTCTTTTCATGAAAACATTAAACAAGAAAAACACAAGTGGAAAATTTGCTTTAGGGTGAAACTTGGATGAATTTTCAGTTCTGAAGTCTTTTCACATCTCGCTCCCTTGCTATTGCGTCATGTCATTTGTTCTCGCTTGATGCTTGAATTGATCAACCTTATGGACCAATAAACTTGTTTTTTTTTTTTTTTTTTTTAATTAAAATTCATATTTTTTTAACGGGTCCCCCCCCCCTCTTGTATGCTTTAATGGGAACTTGCAGTCATTGATAATGCTTGTGAGAAAAATTGAAAATGTCACATATTTTGCCTAACACGAGAGATAGCGAGAATTGTAAAGCATATCGCCTGCAATGTTAATCAGTCGTCAAGTTATTCTTAAGAATTGTAATTTACGTAAAGACTCGATCTTCTGCACATGCAAGAATAGGTTCACTTGAAAAGTGACAGCGTGACGGTTCTCGTGCCCAGTCGGTAAGTGTTATGTTTTTCGTGGCTGGACAGTCAAGCATAAATTGAAGATGGGATGTACTTAGACGGCGATTTATAAAAATATTCGTTTCTTAAAGGCTCTCTTTTGACGCGAAGATTCGATCTTTGATTGTGGAAAGTTATTATAAATAATATTCGTACTGTTGAAGTATGCGATATCCAAAGAATGCTGGGCGGTCCTCAAGCTTACTAGCGGGGTGCCCGCCGGCAGAAACCCACCATGGAGAAGTCACAGAGAATACCAAGGAGTCTCAGGTAGTATCAGAAGTTCGACAGAGTTCCTGACGGCTCCTGGGTACGGTTCTTCGGGGAGCAATTGAGGCGGCTGACGTTGCCCCAAAGGTAGGGCCATTAAATAATTGGAACTACAGGCAGACCTCATCTTGCCTAAAGGGAAAGGCTTAGACCATTCACAAGCTTTCATATCTGGTACTCTAGCTTGGTACAGGCACCCTGTCTTGCTTATCGCTTGCAGACATTAGTTTAGCAAGGTATCTTAAATGTCTCTATCCGGCATTCTGAGGCTAATGAGCCCCGCGACGATGAGTGTATGTCTTGTCACTCTGTGTGTCATTGGGCATTGTGGGATTAAGCCTTCACGGCCGGTACTCACGGCATATGTAGAAATATGCTTATAAGCGATAGGTTTTACATAATGTTAGATGGAAGCATCATCTTATATTGTCACATTTTCATCCAATAGCCAGCTGTTAGCACTATGACAAAAAGAAATAGAAACGGAGAAATGGCTTTTTAAAATAGTTGAGGGTGTGGCCGGCCATTGGTAATGTGCACCTAAGTGCGAAAATAATTTCGATTATTGTTTTCTTCCCCTTTACAACCGGCTATTGACAGACAGAAGGACAGACACGTACAAATTCATTTAATGTTTTATCCTCACCCATGAGTCAGTTAGTTACCTAAAGTGCATCCACGCTATCATACGGGTGGTAGGTGGAACAAACCTACCGTTGGAATTACTCATCGTGTTATAACCTTTTAAGCGTTACGCTTGATAAATTTTTTGTACAATTGTTATTGAGTCGGTTATTTCGTTACACGTTTTTGCAAAGTTTTTTTTTTATTTTTTTAGTGAGATTTTAAATTTTTTTTACCAGTACTTTAAAATTTTTACAAAAATAGCAGCAATAAGAAGAACAGAAAAATTGTTAAAATGCTTGTAAAACATGTCTTGAAATTGATTGTTATGTTACAACATGATGTGTTTATTCATCTGAAAAAAGAAAAAAAAAAAAAAAAATAGTGAAGAAATATTTTTCCAAAATGTTTTCATGTTTTCATGTAAAACGATTGAAACGTACAGCAAAACTAATGAAAATATTCCGATCGGTTCAGATCGACCATTTCTTACTTTACGTTATGAAGCCTTCAATTCTTTAAACTAATTTCTTGAGATTATGTCTACGGTTTTAAAAGCGGATTAAATATCTTGATTAAGTTGGTGGATGTAGTCGAATATATGTCGCTCTGGTATCTTGTCATTGGGGTAAAATGACTTTTCACATGTGAGCTTTCTTTAGGAAAACATTGACGTTGTTGTTGTTGAGTGATGGACACTCTAGAAGAAAGTTCGGATTCATGACAATCGTTAAGAAATGTACTCGATTCTGAACGCGAAATATCACCATGACCTCTCATGTACCGCAGTAGGCACTTTGCTTACGAGAAATACTTAGGAGAGAGTAAGAAAAAGTTGAAAAAGAAAAATTGAAGAAATATTTCGACTTCTTCTCTCGCGTGTTCGAAGCTCGCTATGATGGAGCAGCGTGGTAGTTTACATAATGAGCCTTAGTATATTCCCAAGAATTTGATTTGAAAAATCGTGACTTGTTGATGGATTCCCGCTAAACTAAGTATCGACTTTACAGCGATTCTTATCTGAAGGTTTATTAGTTTCTACTTGTTGTCAAACGTAATCGCCATGACGGCGGTTTTTTACTGGTTCAAAAGAGACGTGAAATTTAAAAGGGTATCTCTTGTTGATGGATCGTGGGTTACATTTGCACTTTGCAATTTTTGTCTGACATATAGGTCAGAGAAGGCACACAACGCGGAGAAAACACCCACGAGGATTTTTTTGGTGTTATGAAGCCCCCAAATCGGCCTTCATATGGTGAAGAGATGAAAAAACAAAAAAAGATGAAAACATCAAACATTGGCTATAGTTACAGGGTTGCTCAGAAAATTCAAGATACGGAGGAAAAGTAAAAATATGTATTTTTCTCGGGATTGAGGCGCAACAGGAGATTAAACGAAACTTAATTTATCGATTGTTATTTACGCAGATGCTCTTCATTATCTTTTTAAAGGACCGTGGATCATTATCTTTTTAAAGGAGCCTTTGTTATATCCTTGCAATTTCCTTAAAAACCTTTGTTTGATAATACCTCAAGTGGTTTACTTTTTCAATATTTTCCGAAATTTTTTTTCCTTAAATTTGAACAAAAATTCCATCAAAATTTTTCCTTAACG
This sequence comes from Glossina morsitans morsitans, assembly GCA_001077435.1. Classification (NCBI taxonomy): domain Eukaryota; kingdom Metazoa; phylum Arthropoda; class Insecta; order Diptera; family Glossinidae; genus Glossina; species Glossina morsitans. Next base: position 3,215 of record CCAG010004940.1, read on the forward strand.
GTAAGAAAATTTATTCACGTTTTACTTATATCGTATACATTGTTTTCATTGCACACACACACACACACACACACACACTATACTTAAAGTAGTTATCAAGAAATCGTGCCTGGAAGTAATCAATGTGGCAACTAACTCTTGTATAAAGCATTTGCGATTTATTTTCTAAAGAATTTTTAGTGGCATTTAAAGATATCCATAAAATGCTTGCTTCGGTGGTTAATATAAAGTGTTGCTCAGTGTTTATTATTATAAGAAAGAATCATAGCATATTGTATGAAGTGATTTAATCTTCTTCTTCTTCTTCTTCATTTCATAGTTATTGACGCATTTGAGTAAATTTATCTTAGTGGTGTTAGATAACAATAGTGGAAGTGGGAAAGTATGCATGATTTTCACATTTTCATATAATTACTCTTTGCATTATTGTTATATGTGGTATGTGTGTCCATTGCATTGCATTGCATTGCCCGCAACTCTCGTACTCGGCACTCACACACAATTGCCTACAAATCAATGTGACCTTTCTTCATTCATTTGCATGATGATGCTATGTTTATACAGCATCTTTGTAAATTTTAAACGATTTCTCTGTAAATTTCCGCAACAATAGAAAGAGAAAGAAAAACAAAAAAAAGTAACCAGCCACTACCGGCGCGGTATTTCTACACAATTGCACAATCGCTTCAATCATTTATACACACAACAATTGTTATTCATAGCATTTTTTTTTTTCCTTCTTTTTTTATTTTTTGTTTTTATTATTGTTTCAATAATTTCTAGTTAATATGTAACCATACACGGGCAACTTGTTACGTACATAGATATATGTGTACAGGTAACTCTAAGATAATGGAGACAATATCCGTCGAATAAATTATTTCCAAATTTTTTTATAATTTGGTCAATTTTGTTGCAATCATATAGACACGATGCAAGAGTATTAGTGAAGCATCATAAAATTGCAGTGTTCCTAACACATTTTGCGTCAAACTCTTTGGAAAACATCTTGAACTTTAAAAATATTTCAAAGACTCCCTTCCCACCACAATGCTGTCTGTCTATCTGTCCATATAATGGATTGTTTGTCTATCTGCACATATAATAGACTGTCTGTCTATCTTTCCATATAATCTATCTCTTCTCTATTATTGTAAAAATCGGGACACAAATTTAAAATTTGACCGGAAACTTGTTCGTGGTTGAATACTTTATTTATTTGCAAGACTTGAAAGTAAGCTCATAAGTACGTCCTAAGGACTGGAAGCGGGAAGTAGCAATTTGAAAGGTATCTCGTAAGTAGTAAAACATTTTTATGATAAATTTTGCACTAGACGTACACTTAAGTGTTTTGTTACAAAAATGTCTCAATCCGTTCACAATTATGAAAAATCGGGAAAAGGTCGCAAGCCATTAGCACTTTAAATAAGCGAAAAAAGCTGAAAGACTTTGTTTTTATCGATAGATATAGATTTACCTATAGGTTGCAGATCCAAAGAAAGAAAGAAAGCATAGCGAAGTAAAGGAGCTTTTTATGCCTTCGTTCTTTCCAAAGGCTTTTAGATATTTTAGAACTTTTTTATAGGTCTACTTTTATACCTACCGTCCCGAAATTATTTCGTTACATTTTTAATACATTTTCTTGCTCATCATCACTTCATCTTCCATTTCAAAACCTTTCAGAAATTTTTGAAAATTTTGATCAATTTATGCACCCTACATCATTTTGTGGTGCAAGGATATGTTAAGTTTGTGCCGATGAATGCCACACCCATAAGGATTTGAGTTGAATCTTCTTTTTATTATACCGACTGATTTAACATCGCTTCCGGATCCGAATTAAGCTTGTCTGTCCGTCCGTCCGTCTTGTATTCAACCTTCAATCGGCAATTTTTAAGATATTTTGATAAAATTAAGTACACCAACGTGTTGTAGCCCAAGGACGGACAGTATTAAAAATAGGTTGGACCACTTTTTCGACCACTCTCCATATAAAGGCTTATTTTGAAAAGTTATTATACAAATAACTGTATTAGGCGATATGGTGGTGGAGGGTCGTTTAATGCTGGTGGACCGTGTCCCCCTATAATGTTTTTACTTATTTAAAATGAAAGCATTTAATTTTCCCTCTTTTGGTCTGCACATAGCTTTGGTTAACTGTTATTCATAGAAATTATTATTTTTATTTCTATTACCTTTAGTTCTCTCTGTCTCTCTCGGCATCTTTAAATTTGTTATAAACTTGCAAATTGCTGCTGTTGTTATGGACGACGGTGGTCGTCGTTATGAATTATTATTGTTTGTTATATCACCTTTTTTTTTCTCTCTTTTTTTTCGTTTTTCTATTTCTCTAAATCTCTGTTTAATTTCATGTGAATTGATTTTTATTGCAATTACATTTGTTACAGTTTCCACTGATGCTGATAATCTTTCGGTTTTATTATTTGATTCGTGGGGACTTCTGACTGCATGTTTATACTGCACTGTGCTTACAACGGGTCACTTGTAGTCATTAAACAATTTCACACAATTTTTTTTAAAGCATTTTCCATTACCACGTTAATTTAAATACAAGGCTGAACGTGTTTCAATGTTATTACATTATTTAAATTAAATTATTTTTATATTACACTTTCTTTACACCTCAACTTATTTCTCTTTCTCTCTCTTTCTCTCTCTCTATCTCTTCGTAGGTAAAGCTAAGATTTGTTTATCTATTAGAGGTGTAAGTATTTGATTTGAAAATTAAAAAAAAAAAAAAAAATGCATTTATATGCAAAAATCACATGAAAATGAAAGGAGACGTAACAAAACATTTGTGAGGTAATGAGAAGTAATACGAAAAAAAAATAAAATTTGATTCCCTAGTTTAAACTATGTTTATACAGTGTATTTTAACAAGAGATTTAATTTGTATTCGACAAGGAATTTAGTGAAATTAATTTGGACTGATCTCGATTCGTCTTGAAGCTGCGTTTAGGCAGGTAAGGCATACTGTACTGTATTTTCATTGAAGCGTAACATTACTTTATGTGCGACGCACACTCCTTACTATCAAATGTGTAGGGCTGTCAGCTACACAACGAAGATCACTACTCAATGGTCCACAAAATAACTAAAAATTACACATGGCATAGGATTACAGGTACAGGAGGGTTGACAAAGTGGAAAGAAAATCGCAAGACCAATTGGTCCTTAACTTACAAAAAAGAACTCGAAGATAATAGTTCTACAAAGTAGTTTATAGATAGCAACACTCGACCAGTTGTGCATGGGTATGGACGACACAAGCAAGGTTTACAACACCCAATGCAGACCTAGGCCCGATGATCCACTAATTGCCAAAAAAAGGGGCTACTAGTGAACAGTGGATTTCAAGTAGAGGCGAATGTAGTTGAGGTGGATGCGAGGGTATTACAGGTAGAACTGAGTTCACTACAGATTGCGACACTCAACACAAATCGGAAAACCAGTTGGTCCATAACAAAAAAACGGAACTCCGAGATAATAGTTCGTCAAAATAAGATTATAGACAGTAAGAGTGGGGTATATATAGACCAAAGGTGCGTGGTTTACAGCTAGGAACGACATAGTCAAGGTTTACAACACCAAGCACAGAACTGCACCGAATAATCCAAAATCCAAATAATCCGAATAATTACATTACAGGTAGAAGCGAGTTGCTTACAGGTTGGGACACTCAACACAAAATGCAAACCCAATGGTCCACAAAATATCAAAAGATTGCATTTATTTGGCAGCCATAGTAAATTTCAGGTTAACATGAGTGTCTTACACGTAGAGGGGAGCTTATTACAGATTAGCACCAAACCAAATATTCCCAGTGACAGTAAGAGGTAAACTGTACAGCTAATAACAGGTATATTTCATACGTAGATTACAAATAATTAAGAAATAAAAATGCTGAGTAGTCGAGTGGGTAAGAACCGTGACTACCAAGTCAGTGTTCGCGGGTTCAAATTTCAAGTGCAGTAGAGTTTGCTTGGGCCTTTGGTAGCTTTAGCTTTAGTGAGTACTCAGCCGATAAAAGCATAACACTAATCGATTGGGCACATATACTATTAAGCTGCGGCCACCGCTTCCCCCTCTATTTCTTTCTCTTTCTAGGTGACAACCCCTGAGTGATTGGTCATATCAAAAAAAAAAAAAAAAAAATCCGATATGTAAATGTGAAGCTGCAATGAATTTATTGTATAGAAAATACAAGTTTTTTGGATAAAAATGATAAAAAGTATTTCATTTGAACTATTGCTCATTGCTAGGTATATATCTTCCTAGGACAAACTAGTCAGGTAGCCATTTTTGTACATTTTCGTAAGAAGTGAATCGTTGTTCAGCAAATACCTGTCCAGTCAATGCAAATAAGTGTTAATCGGGAAAATTCGAGTTTGACGAGTAAGTAGTACACTAGCTAGCATCGTCTGCTTGACTGATCCTGTGTATCGCGATCCAGTTTTACTTATGGATGATTGCATGTCTTGAACTTATGTTGCCTTTTCTGATATTTATCTTTTTTTTTGGTACAAAGAATCGATTAATTGTTGTTCGAACCGTTTGATATTAAGCAGTTAATAGGAGACCACGATCTTCTTGTTCTCTCAGACACATCTTCCCGCCAACGTGATTCAGTCTCACAGTCAACGTTGATGATAGGCCTGGATATACCTATGAAATATTACGCTTGCAAATCTTAAAATCGATACGCTTTTCGTACCCAGTTAAGCTGTTTTTTGTATCGTGCGATGAAAGAAAAAATGTTCTCAGTGAATGCGATTCATTTAACACAAAGCTTGATACTTTCGCTGGTAGAGAAAGCATTTTTGCATTGCAATATGTATCGACATGACTACTAATTATTGCCCCCATATGTCCAAAGCTAATGTCTAGGGGCTAATTATGGCTGTTGTATTTAAATATCTGGTATTAGTGCCGCAGATAAACGCTGGCCAGCTACGTATAGATGACAAGAAATAATAATAAATCATGTCGGGTACACAGAGATGCGGGTAGTTTAGAAAGTGGAGCACATAATGCATGTCGGAAAGATAAATAGTGTATAGGCTATCGAAAAAGTCGAGATACTAGTTAGCATGCAAAAATGAATAAGAGTGTAGGTGACTAGACCACAGAGACACACGAATATATTATAGCAAAATGTCCTCAATTAAAATAAGTTGACAGCTCTTTCGATTTTGTAATCATTTTTACTATTTTTGACTCGCTTTGCACGTTGTCTGTTTGCCGTTGCCTGGCGCAGGGACCGAGATTAAGAGGTCAAACTTGGCATGTGTAACCTTAATTGATGGTTACAGATCAGGTTAAAAATTTATGTTTAACAGAAAGTGGGAGCAAATATAAAAGAGGATCACATCTCAAACAAACACTACACAGAAACTGTAACTTGGAATCCATAAGAGGAATGGATCTCAAAGCAAGTATAAATACTTCCTAGGACTAGTTAGAAGGCCTAGGCCATGAACCGGCACATCCCCGATATGAGAAAAAGCTGAGACATCCAACACATAAGAGATATGCAATTGAAATCTGGTGCAAATATATCCTAGGGCCAGCTTGGGAAATCTAAGCGATCAGGTGTCGCGTTCGCATTTAACAAAACAGTAGGTAATCCCAACCCCTATTGGGTGAAAGCGATGGGTAGATATTGTAGATCCTTTATAAAGCTTTCTTGTTCCAAAAATTGCTTAATCAAATCAGTGGCACAAAATCTACGTGAACCGACATGATGGAGAATGCCGATACCTTCTAGTTATGGTTAATATGTATTCTATACATTGTCGAGGATCAGATCTGAAACAAAAGGTGCACAAAAACTGTAACTTGGAATCCGTAAGAGGAAAAGATTTCAAAGCAAGTACAAATATATTCTAGGACTAGTTAGAAGGCCTAGGCCGATGAACCGCCAGAAAAAGCTGAAACTTCCAACACATAAGAAATATGAACTTGAAATCTGGTGCACAAATATCTTAGGGTCAGCTTGGGAAATCTAATCGATCAGGTGTCGCGTTCGCATTTAATCAGAGGCACAAGACCTACCTGAGTCGACATGATGGAGAACGCCGATACCTTCTAGTTATGGTTAATATGTATTCTATTCATTATCGATGATCGTAAAAAGAGGCCAATTTTCACAACTGTTGCTTGAGATGTGAACCGAGTCACTTTTATGTAATTTGGGAATCTCTGCTTATACCAAGTAAATAAATTGCAAACAGTCTATACTGTATGAAAGTAAATTATGCGTAATCGTAGATAAACAAATGTCTAAAAAAGGTAGAAAAACTTTGTCGTTTTTCACAATGCGCTTCTTTTTGCTTTCATATAAAAACCTCATAATACTAAACAGAGACCGATAAAAAGATATTATGTGAACATACAATATATTTGTTTAATATATATATACATAGGTAAGTATGTCTTTGGCAGCCTACGTACATACTTGTGCTGCAATTTCTCTTTTCTGTTATTGTTGTTGTTGTTGTTTTAGGTATTTTGCAATTTCCTAGTTGACCAACAGACTGACAAAGAAAGATATTGTGTTGACTGACGCGTTTTGCGTTTGCTAAGCGATTGATGACAAGAATGGAAAATAATATGAAAAAAAAGTTGCACGACAAACAAAGCAACATAATTAAAAAAAAAAGTAAAAAGTCGTTGAACTAAAATTGTTTTTTTTTTTAATTTTTTATTTTTTTTTGCAAACACATCAATAATTACAAGTCTGTCTATCAAAGCTTCTCTTGCTTGGTTAGAAAATGACAAACGACAATATGTGACGAGCGATTAAGGAGAGTGTGAGAGAGAGAGGGAGAGGGAGAGTAAGTGAAGTTGCGTTGAGTAAATGGTGTTGGAGATAAAACATAAAGGTTAGTAAAAAGCTTAAGGGGGCATATAACTTTAACTCATTTAAACGTTTTTCACAATTAAGGTCAATAGTCGTCTGTCGCTATGACAAATGAAAAAAACTTTTTTATTGAAAAACTAAATCTCTTAAGGGAATAAGTGTTACGATAGCGCATTGCCTCAGACGCCCCCTAAAACTATTATTGTTTTGTCGACTATCTACGCATCTAAGATGATGAAAATCAAAATGGAATAACACCACGAAACAAATTCTGCAAGCAAAGAAAAATTTTACTGCTTCCATGTAGCAATGTGGATTGCTTTCTTTTGCCAACGAACCTGTCAACTCCATTTCATATATTGGTCTGATGTGATTACATTACTTTCTCGGCTTTTTTTTTCTTAAGTATCAGTGTACTCTCATCGTAAGCACATAATATTACGGTAAAACTTGATCAAAAATTATTCTTATCTTAAATGAGAAAAAATTTTATTAAATACTTTATGGGCCGATTAAATGTTTCTTTACCTGTTGTTTTAAACAAATGAATTGTCTAGAAATGGTATCACATGTTCGTCTAATATCTCGGTGGTTAGGAAACTGGCAGGTCAAGCAAAGCAAGGGCTTTGCAGGATCTTTACATCCTTTTTTGGTCCTAAAGCTGGGGAAGTCTGTTAAGACGCCGGCTTAAATCAAACTAAGACAGCTTGAGTGTCGTTAAAAAACAATGTCGTCATTATTAACACCGTGTCTATCGCAGAGATCCTTTAATCATCATCAATCTAGTTCAGTGATATATTGTACTTACAAAAAAGTACCCTCATAAGCCAAAAATGTGATGAGTGTAGTCGTGTAGTATATGGCGCTTGAGTGAGTTATAAAAATATGATGAAACTATGCGAGCCGGATCTGGAAAGGAACGAAATCGAGCTGCAGAGACACGTCATGCAAGATAAGTTGTCAGGAAATTCGGCTAGGACAGATGGACGGATAATGGCGTATATATTTGCCATATACATATAATTAGATACAAAATATAATTGCTTTTTATTATAAAAACATTTATGTAAAAGAAGAAGAAGTACATCAGTAAACACTCTAGCTTACTCTGCCTATATTGGCATACATTAGAAAAATGGCTTGACAAAAATATTTTCTAAAATACATCACTATGGCAAATAATCCAGCTAGGACAGATGGACGGGTTATGACATATATATTTGTCACATACAGTTAATTGGTTAAAGAATAAAATTGCTTTTTATTATCGTCAGTAAACACTGTAGCTTATCCTGACTATATTGGCGTACACTAGAAAACCGACTTAGACTGGGCCGAGATATTACGGATATGAACTTATCTAATACCAAAAATATAATATTATTTAGAGGAATTTTTAACCCGGTCGTCTTACGGACTATAGTTAGTGGCCTATCCAGATGCTATTTAAAGCGATCCCTACAAAAATAAAATTGTGAAACAAGTTTTATAATTTATTCAAAAGCCAAGTTAAATACACATTCTAGCAGCAAATGTTTTCAATCCTATAAATGTCAGAAAATATGTTTCTCAAGTAGATAAGCTAGAGGTGCAGATTAGCTGAGAGATTTTGTGCAAAAAGTGCGCATAACGAATTTCGTTATGCTTAAATGTAATTAGGGATCTATTTTACGGTGAACGTATTAGGTAAGCTTGATAGCTAGAAAGATAACTTCAGTGAATCTCAATTATCTGCGGTAGATATTGGAAAGCATTTAGTGCTCGAATTTGTTGCAGACTCATTCAGTATGCAGTGTTTTATTCTTTTCCAAGGCCATATGTCGTTTTCGTCTCTTTTTCTTTTTCTATATTAATTAATATTTGGGAAATTCTGTTACTCTGTCTCTATGTATTTCCATTAAAATATTCATTATATTGTAACTGTACATATCAATCTAATCGTTTGTATTACGACAAATGTCCCAGTTTTTTATAGTTTTTATTTTGTCTTTTTGTCTTTTTTTTTTCGAATTGACATCAACTCTGATTGTCGCCGCCGCTTGTTCTGTTATATAGTTTGCAGTTGCTCTTTACACGTTATTACAATTGTTGTGCGAGTTTTTTTTACAAGAACTAATGTCTCTATATATATACACACATGTTGATTGTATCTTAAACACCATCAACTACACAGAAAGAAAAAAATCGACAAAAAAAAAAAATGGAAAGAATGTAATCTATCAATGGAAAAATGAGGAAAAAAAAAAGTGAAAGAGAAAACAAGAAAAGAAATACACAAAGGTTATGACGAATCTTTTGATAGCTACCGTTACTACTTGAGTGTAAAGATAGTGTTAAAGTTCTTATGGTATGGGTTGGCATAAGATTATATTGTATATTAACTTTAATTTATGCATGTCCGTCTGACCGGCTATTACCGGTTCACTAAATACCGGTTCAGTAAATAGAAAATGGAAATTTTTCATACGCTTGATATATTCAGGGATTATTTCTAAAAACTGAAATTCAAAAATGGGCCTAGAACGCCCACAATAGTCGGAATGCTGCAAGAATTTCGAAAAAAAACGAAATATTTACAATAATGTAAACAGTGTTAAACCAAAAATTTGTGCAAACTTACCTTTGCTTTTATTCTCCTCGTTAGTGAAGGCCGAAATGTGTTTTTAACCACCCGAATATATTTTTTAATTAAAGAAAAACAAATTTTTTGATAGGTGTCTTGATGCTTAACCGAAATTACATGTTTGCCACCCCAATATTTTTTTCTAATAATACATGCATTTAACATCTGATCGTTGAGCATTCAAGGATCCTCATTCTCATCGAGAATACTTAATCTTGCGGACGGAAATTGCTTTCTTGCCAAACCAACATATTTTTCATTAATATACAAAGTTAATAAAAAAAAGCAGCATATTTGATGTGTGGTTGGCGTTCAGTAGTCAGTCGTCTGAAGGTAATTATAGCTTTCTTATTTATACATTACTTATACCTTTCACTTTTATTGCCCAGTCTAATGTAAATCTGATAACTTTCGATAAACAAGTTGTGATTTAGATCAATATATATATATATATATATATAAATGTGTGGACATGAATTTTTGCTTTCAAATAAAAAAATTCAAAACCATTTCTTTGAAGCGGTAAACAGTCAAAGTTAATTCTTATGAGGATGGGGGCTGGACTGAATCGACTTCAAACTTTTTTCCAACGAAGTTGGAAGTGAAAACTTATGAAAGTGAATAAACTGGTGGAAGAAGGAAATACTTCTAAACAGACTCAATTAAATTTTTTTTTTTTGTTTTTTTTTCTACTCAAGGGTTTTTTTTATGCAACATACAAAAAAAAAAAAAACTTGTACTCGAAATTTTCTACTAATCAATGTATTATTTACAAGCACTTGACGTGACTTATGAGATAATCAAACTAATACACCTTCGAAAAGGGTTTGTAAAAATGTGCGGCGGGCAACAAGTTTTGTTTTACTTGCATGCGATTTGCAATAGAAAAATGACTAAACTGACTGAGCAGCACTAGTGTTAGTAGGGAGAGCAACAATTTTTATATATATATATATATATATGGGGAGGTTGACCTAATATTTTAGAGACAGTGCCAAAGCAACTGAATACAAACAAGAAGTACTTTGTGCAAAGTACAAGCACGCAGTATACCAAGCGTATGATATCAAGCAGTATAGAAAATGAAAAAAAAAAAAACAACAAAATTCCCTGCCTGTCTCTCTAGTTGTTTTTGTATTTCTTATTAAAAATGTTGGCAATAAAAAAAAAAAAATGAAAAAATGAAAAAATTAAATAAAAAGATAAATATAAAACAGCTAACAAGTGAGAGAATTTTTAAAATATCTGTACACACACAGCTACACAAAGTGTATTACAAGGTGCATATGTAATGTACAAGAAATTGTTTTACTAGCTGTTTTTTAAGCTTCATATAGGCCTATTGGAGGGGTTGATGGAGAGGGGAGAGGGAGAGAGGGGGGTTAGTTTTACCACGATAACCATTGAATTTACTTTCATTTAATTAATTGTGTGTGGCTATGAAAATGAAAAAAAAAATAAAAAATTTCTTTAAAATAACTTTACCGAGCAAGTAATTGATTTAGGAAATACACAGATCGAAATCACTATATTATGCCGTATGCTTCAGTTTTTGTATTTTAGTGATACATGATACAAGAAATTTTGCAATAAAACTGTGAAAGTATACATATTTGCACGTTTCATAGGCCGCCTTGAAATGTGCCGGTATATTAAATATTGCATTGCATTTGCCTTATCTGCTCACACTTACAATAGACTTCAACTTCTATATAATAGATGCTTGCATGTATTTTGAGCAGCGACATTTATTGATGAAAATGATAAAGTAAGTCAAAGTATCGATGTCCACAATGATTAAATTCGATGATTTTGATCTTTCTCTATATAAAATAACAATTTTCCATTTTAGTATTGTTGAGCTATTCCGTGTATACAAACGCAGAAAATTGCATTTCCGATATTCATTACCTTTGTGGTTTGATTTGAAGCAATCTACCTGCCGAAGCCCAACAAGCACTTTCAGAAACTTATGTTGTTGGTGTTCCAACACCATAATTCCAATTGTCGGTTTTGATTTCAAAGGTTTAAAAGTCGAGATTTTGATGACAGTTTTCAGCCGTTTACAGGCAATGGGAAACCCTCACACCAATCGAATTGATAGAAAGTGCCATGTCGAACCATATCAACATTGCGGGTTCATTGCTTTCCAGTGTAAAAAAAGGAAGAATTTTCTGGCGATCAAAAGTGGATGTCTACGACAATCCCAAATGCAAAAAGCTGTGAATTACTCCAGGCGGGTCATCCAGATCGACATCGAAGCGGAATAGTCATGACCACAAAGTTATGCTGTGCATATAGTGCGATCAGCTAACGCAAACTGTATGACGAGCTGCTAAAACCGAATGAAACTATTACTGCAGATATCTGGCGACGTCATTTGAACAAATTGAACGATGTGTTGTTGAAAAAAAGACCAGCGAAAGCGCTTAACAAACGCTAAGTCATTCTCTTCCATGACAATGCTCGGCCATACGTTGCAAGAGTTGTTAAGGATATTGTTGCAGCTCGAATGGGAAGTTCTACCGCACCTAGCATACTCATCAGACATAGCATCTTCTGATTATCACTTGTTCAGGTCGATGCTGCATGGCTTAGTTGGCATGCGTTTTCGAAATGCTAAAGAAGGTCAAAAAGGAGTCGATGATTGGATCGTTTCTAAATCAATAACGTTCTTTTGAAACGGTATCGCGATGTTGCCAGAGAGATAGGAAAAAGTTTTATGAAGTGATGGAAAAGTTTTCTCAATAAATGTGTTTTTCAAACGAAAAAATGATCAAAATTCATACAAGCCCCAAATACACCTGTATTTTCTCATCTATATATATATATATATATATATATATATATATCGACCAATAGGAACGCTTTAACTAACTTATTGGATTATTAAAGTGATTTTATTCAAAACATCATACATTGCAACCTAATACTTCTTCTATCTTTTTTGCCGAAGAATGTGACAAAGTAAATTTTTCGATTTACGATATTTTTATATTTACACGGTTTAATAGTATTATATATAATAACACGATATGGAAACATATGCTTTTGGCAAGTAAGAATAGACTCACCACCAAAAACAAGGAAGACAGAGAAAAGCAAAGAAGCCTGAACGAACTAGTATGAATGCGACAAAGATATATCGACGGCAAACATTCTCACCGGATCAAAGCGCTTAATGACTGAAGAGAATAATTGGCGGATTGGATATAGAAACTCCGTTTGAAATGACCAGACATGATGGCGTAGTAAACACTAGAATAACGAATTGTGTTGCCATTAAATTTTCCCTACCACACCTGTTGCTAATGAAAGAAATGTAAAGACCGTTTAGAATTAAAAGCCATGTTTTGTTTACATGATCTCTTCTCAATGTCCACTTCCATCATATGCATGCACATATCTTTATTTATTTCATATGTATAAGCAATAAATTTCTCATGTTCATACAAAAAAGTTAAAGCAACAAAAAAAGTATATATATTTTTGTTTTTAAACCACCTTTCACTGGTGGATGATAATGAATACTCATTAATAATAAAGTTTTATGTTAATTTTTCATCATAATTTTTCATATTTCGATTTTCTTTCTCTTTAATATATTCATCATCATCGTCAAGCAACGTTTTCAACGATTTTGTTAAACATTTAAAAATATGCAGAAAAAGAAGAAAACAAAAACAAAATAATAACAATAATAATAATAATGATAGTAAAATATTCACTGACTCTCATGATTAATATAAATTTTGTATATTAATTAATGACTGATGCGTGTGCGAGGAGAGAGTGAAAATTTGCAATTAAGTTATTTGTTAAACGTTATTGTATTTTGAAAACAAATTAAAAAAAAATTTAAGTTCGCCGTATTGGTATTGAAGTTTAGAAATATAGATGAAAGAGCTTTGGGCAATCTCGGCCTGATAACGGTTGAGAGTTTTGTCTTATTGTGTTTTACTGCGTTGGGGCGGTAAGAATAATAAATAGTTCATCTGGCGTTAGTACAATAGTTTAAGTATACTTAGCTTTGCTTGTTTATTTGTCTGTCCTTCCGTGATTCCTGAAATTTATCCGTTCTTTCATCTATTCATCCGTGTATTTGTTTATCCTTCCGTTCATTCGTCTCTCAATGTCCACTTGAAAATTGAAATCTAGCATAGGCATCAGGCGTGAACAAGAATATGAGTTACGTCATCGTTAGTAGGTTTCATGTTCATATTCTGTAAGTGCTTCACTTAAAAGTGAACTTGCTTAGCTTTCTTTCTTTTCAATTTCTTTTCTCTCCCAAACTTCCTTGCAGAGTGAAAAACTGATAGTATTTCTGAGGTATAGGAAGGTCTCATTTTGAGCCCCCTACCATTTAATCTCATCATAAATTATCTTAAGGACTTGGTTGGTAAGGATTGAGTTTTTTTGGGTAAGCGGATGACATCTTTCTGCTCTATAGCGATAAGGCAAACAATTTGCATTCGTTTGAAAAAAAAAAATTGACGAGTCTTTAACAATCGTTAACTTCCGGATGACACTAAAGCCTTATTCTTTAGCGAGAATCTCTTTGATTGTCACTTGATTTTTGTCGGCGGCTGGGTGATCCATTAATTGCTGATCGTGGAATAAATTTCAGGTCTTTGATGAATCATAGTAAACACAAATGGTGTCATTGACAGTGAGTCAATTATCTGACTAACTGTCTCTTTTGAAGCAATATTTTTCTTAAAATGAGTTTCGTGCTATCGAGTCTTTTTCGCTTCTTCGCCCATCAGGTAGCAACTTGAGCAATTACTTCACGAACATTTTTCTCAATTCGAAACACGCATTAATAAGACGTTGTGGGCATTCTTTTGATTCGCCGAACTTAAGGGAAAGCAGAGACAGTGATGCTTTCAAATTTGCCAACAAACGGGCACTTGGTGGTAGCCTTCAATATCCTGGCACTAATCGGATGCGAAAATAATCCTTCCTCTGATTATTTCGAGGTTTCGTTGGTTGTTGGCATCGTTGGATTTTTAATTTTTACATGTTAAGTCTACATGTAGATATATGTATATAATCGTTGTCTTCTTTATAAGTAAATTTTCTAAAAAAAAAAAAAAATCCAGTTATCTTAGACATGTAAGACTCCGTTGAAGTTACGCATAGGTTTCTTATTTGCTGATCATTTATTCATTCGCGTTCGATGGATCTCTTCTTCTATTCGCCTGCTCTGCTTTAAATTATGCTGAATACATTTAAAATGTAATTCGCATTAGCCTGTAAACCACGAGCAAGTTGTCTTTGATTAAATTTCTTTCTTATCCATTGACATTGAAATAAAAATTACATAACATTTAAATCGTTACACATTGCAGACGTTTCATGTTACGCTTAATTTGTCTTAATGTTGATATTTAACGAAGTTTAACGGGAAGCTATTATAACATTTTTTTATTAAAAATATTTGTAGAGCATTAGCATTTACTGGCAAATAAAAGAATAGACAAAATCAGACCGTGCGTTGGCATACAACAGACAGTGGCAAATGTGGCTCTTTGTCTATAATACATTTTAAGTTTTGACTTTTTGTAGTCACTTAATACTTTTTTTTGCTTTTCGAGTAAATTACAAAATTTATTAAATAATAACTTTATTAATAGTACGAGCGTAATGCAAAATACATGTAGACAGACAAACTGATAAGAAAGTCAATGCCACGTTAATGTTTAAGTATGTAATAATTTTTTAATCTTCGTAAGAAATTTGAAAAGTTTTATTAACAAAGAAGTAAAAACATTATAGTGGAACACGGCCCGCTGTTATATACCCTACACCACTTCACTTAACGCAATTATTTATATAAGGACTTTTGAAAGCAAGATGTTATATGGGATGTTGCCGAAAAGTGCTCCAATCCAAACCATTTCCAATAGCCTTCGCTCTTAGGTGTAGGAAACTTGAGGTTACCAAAGTATCCTGTAGGCTGAACACAAAAGTACAAGACGGACAAATGGACATACAAGCTTAAATCGATTCGGATAGAAACACTGTCGCACATGGCCGGTATTATGTACCCTACACCACTTCAAGTAATGCAGTTATTTATATAATGACTTTTGAAAACAAGATGTTATATGGGAAGTAGGGGAACCATTTCCAATAGCCTTTGTCCTTAGGTGTAGGAAGCTTGAGATTAAAAAAGTATGCTGTAGGTTGAATGCAAGCATACAAGATGGACCGACGGACAGACAAGCTTAAATCGATTTAGAGAGTGATGCTCAATCAATCGGTATAATAAAGGTGGTTATTGCCCATGTCCGTACAAACGCAAGTTGTGTAGGATATAAAGGTTTCTTCATATTCAGTTTGATATCGCATCTTGAGATCCCTTTAAGAAAGAGAAAACCTGTCTAATGTCTACCTATGTAAATAATATTTAAGAAAAGAAGAAAAGCTTTTGCTTTTTATGAAAAACATTACCTACGATTTGTTAATCTAAACTGTTACCGAGATATTGTTTCTATTTGTTCTATTTATTAAGATGACGAGATTGTTTTGTTCGTTAACTTATTATTATCTATATATATATATATATATATTTCAAAATAATATAAACTTATATTCAATACATATACAATGAAAAGCAGATGATGTAAGATATGAATCACTTGACTGAAAATAAACGGTCTTATCTTATGCTACAAGCTGAGTGAGTTACGTATTACTTAAGAGCGCATGATATTTTATATTAGAGAGAGAGAGAAAAAAACAATCTCAAAATATTAAATTAAATCAATATTTTTATTAACATAATGTTGTTAATATTATTAATATTTATATTTGTTAAAGAATACTTACCGGCTTTTCTTGAATTGACTCGGTTTTCTTTCTCTCCCTCTTTCTCCCGCTAGCCTTCTCGTCCCCACTTGGAATGTAGAACAGGAAATTTCTTTCTAATCAGTCTATGCGCCACAAGGCAACTATTTTTAAAAAGAAAAAGAAAAAAGTGAAAATATAAAATCTATTATGGCTCACCAATTAGATCCAATATATATATATATTATAAGCTAAAAATAATATGCAGATATGTACGTACATATGTATAACGCCATGCGAAAATTTCTTTTGACATTCTTCACAGCTGTTTTTTTTTCGCTTTTACGTGTACCTAACATAAAGACTGTTGATCATTAAGTGTAATTTGAAATTTGTGCCGACATTTTAGAAAATCGTATTATTGATATTAAATATTGAAAATGATAGAAGAAATATGCCGTTTCGATGCCTTCCCAGGTCGCTGAATTACATCGTAAATAAAAGGAAATACTCAAATTGTAATACTTCTGTAATAGACTGAAGCAACTAAGAACACAATAGTGGGCCAAGACTCACCGTTAAATACTCTACATCACCCTACAGTTATTCATATAATATTTTTCCGAATTAAGGCTATATATGGAATGTGGTCGAAAAACAGGTCCAATCCGAATCATTTTCAATAGCGTTCGTTCTTGATTTAGAGTCTGTTAGCGTACCAAATTTCATTAAAACATCGCAAAAATTGAAAAAGAACACGCAGATAGACATTAGATAGCCAGACAGAATAACTCTGAATCGATCCACATAATAAAAAATTTTTTATATTATGTTTTTAGTATGTTCAGATACTAGTACGAAACAAATTTTGTCGGAAAATTTTTAAAACTGCAAGGAGGCATTATGCGGAGATACGTGAACAAAGTGGATCGATCCGAACCATTTTAAGCAATGTTCTTTCCTGGGCCAAAATATGTCAGTGTACCAAATTTAATCAAAATATCTCAAAAATTGCGACTTGTATGTTGACAGATACGCGACGGACAGACGGGCCGACAAGCTTAGATCAATTCAGAAAAAGATTCTGCATGAATCGGTGAGTGTATCTTAAGCTTTTCTGAGTGTTACATACACAGGACCAACTTAACATACCCTTTATCACAAATGGTGTAGAGTATAACGGGGAAATTATTTGTTACCTAACAATTTATCGAGAATTCTACTCGCTGCGTGCTGCAGCAGCAGTGGAAATATGTTCAGAGCATCAAATTATGTGTTTATTTAAAATTTTGCCACGCGCTCGCTCACAGCAGCTATCTTTTTTTAATATCATTTTTGATTGTTTAAGAAATTGTTTTAGGTAATAACAAAAAAAAAAAATTGTATTTCATGAAGAATGTACACTGCTGTTACCCGTTAGAAGAAAGTGCTTGATTCGCGAAATTTGAGCGATTTTGGTTTTTAGGAATCTCTTCGGTCGGTTATTACGGAGAGATGTTACGCAAGTCAAGGCTTCAACAGTCTTCGGTTATATAGTCTAAGCATGATTTAAGCTTTAACAAGAGGTAGAATAGTAAATAGAGACTTTCGACGCGAGTTTATGTTCTTTGCTTGGGCGAAACATTTTATGATTATATTTTAATTATGATTTCACTTAAAAGGGACTAGAAAAAATCAAAGGAGCCCCAAAAAACCTTACATTAAAGGCCAATATTATGTCCGTCATTCCAATCTTGGAGGTCTGAAAGTGAGAACCAAGTAGGAATCAAAAAAAAAGCCAGAAATTTTCTAAATATATCTTCGGTTCAATTTAATATAAAATTTCGAAGAGAAATATAACGAATATGTTCATTGGAGCTAAAAAGAAAGGATAGAACGGCGAAAAGAACCCAAATAAG
Source organism: Glossina morsitans morsitans (assembly GCA_001077435.1). NCBI lineage: Eukaryota > Metazoa > Arthropoda > Insecta > Diptera > Glossinidae > Glossina > Glossina morsitans. The sequence goes on from CCAG010004940.1 coordinate 21,411, forward strand.
TTATTTACTTACAGAGTCCAAATGTTCAAATATAGATTTCTGCTTTTTGTGTAACAAATAAAAACAACTAAAAAAAGTTATTTTCGGCGGGGCCCGAATCCTGCCTACCCACCATTATGCTTTTCGCATTCTACTCTGCAAGTTCTTTTATTTGACATTCATATCGCTGGTATTATTAAGAAAAAATTAATCGCGACCAAATTTTTCTTAAAAAAAACTGAGTTGCGTTCAGTTTACACTCCACTGCGCGCTTCTGTTCTAAACAATTTACACCATTTTCAATACCAACCTGCGTGCAAGAACTTCCAATCTTTGTGCCGAATTTGAAGCGGATAGCTTCTTTCTTGCGATCATGAGAATGTGTGCCACAAACATTACATTAGACAGACAGACAGACAGGCATACTTAAATCGCTATAGAATTCGATGCCGATCGAGAATATATATAAACAAATGTTTACCAGAGATATTACACAGACAAAGAAGCAAGAGGACGAATGGACAAACGGTGATGAGTAAAAAATCGGTTTAGAATTTGATGTTGACCTGTCTCTGAACCTTCTTTCTGATTGTTGCACAAATAAATACACCCCTTGCAAAAAAATTGGTTTTAGAAAAAAAAAAATTACTTAATACCCCTTTAACTTTTTTGTTGTCCGCCATTAACTTAACCGTGCTAGCCTTAACGTTTCGTTTTTAAATATATATTATATTATATATATATTTATATACATTTTATATATATATATATATAGAGATAAACTGTTTTCTCAATTTCATTTTTCTTTTTACTTAATTTAAATTCATTATTCATCATTTTACACTTCATTACGCTATCAAAACAATTTCTTTTTCTTATATGAAAGATACATTTTTTTATATCTATGCAATAGATTTTTTTAAATATATTTTTTTCTACTACTGTTATGTTTATCGTTTCATTTTCATGCTTCATTAAATTTGTTTTTATTACGTTTTTCCAACACATTTAGGATTTGTTTTTTTCGTTTCGAAGGCTTTAACATGCAATTATTTTCATTTTCGGATATATAGATTATATTTGGGGATCCGGTATAGCATGGGGTACAGATATATTTCGTTATTAAATGCTAACAGGCTTGACATGATGACGATTAACACGGCATCCATAAAGCTTCTGCCATCAAGATTAGTAGTAGAGTAGTCCAGTTGTGTCTAACGACTATCTGATTCTAAACGCCCTTCCACTATGAATATCTAAATGCCTTTGACGGCAGTTTGTACCGCTCAAGTTCCCCGTATTGGCAGGAAATTATTTGCAGCACATTTTATTGTCCTTCCTTGCGTGAAAGGTTAATAACCGAATCCAAGTCCCATTGCCGACGCTTGATAATGCACATAACATGAAATTTATTAGTGTTTCATGTGTTACTTTACATTGCCGGCCTGGTTAAATAATGTTGCACAATATTACATACAAGTTTTTGCATATTTTGCAAAATTTATTTTCATCTCAGTTCAGTTTTTTTCTCATTTCATTTATTTTTTATTTACCTCATTCTCAGCTTTTCTTCATATACTTCTCTCTCTCTCTCTCTCTTGTTCTCTCTGTCTCTTCGGCAAATATAATCTCAATATAACCTTCAGAAAACTAACATATATTAACTTTTACTTAAGATATCTAATCTTTATTAGCATTAACACGGCTGTGTTCATATATATTTTTCATGAGAAGCCGTTTTACTCCCACTACTACATATTTATTATAGTTATTTGCGGACTTGACTGCCTGTTAATTCGAACGCTGATTTTGAAATTGCAATCACACTGAAACTGAAAAAGATGTTTTCACCTTTTTTTTTTTTTTT
>CCAG010004946.1:0-43663 GCA_001077435.1 Glossina morsitans morsitans
TTTATTAATGTCGTCAACAAATATCTTGGTAGATGCTAATGGTCATCGGTAGTTTCTCTAAATTGAAATATGAGCAAAGTCAAGAGATTTTGAAAATGATTATAGTATATTCAAACACATACTTATAAAAGTCTGGAATATTGCAGTCTGAGCACACTTTACCCACGAAAGCTCTTTGCCCTTGTTTTAAGGCCTCTTTGGCCAAAATTAAAGTAGCCATTCTAAAAAATAGCAGGCCAAACTTGTACCATTTTTAATTGTGTCTTCCTAGGAAAAATACCCATATGTGTAAAGATATACTATGTTAGAGAAATTATTTACCACTACTTTTTTATATACTTTACCGCCAAAGCCATTATCAGAAAATTTGGTTTTTAAGGGAAAAGTATAAATATTTAGCCAATCCAACAAAGGCATATTTAAGCCTAGACCAATTTGAGTCATTTGAGGAGAATGGATATGGCAATCCACTAAACCAGGCATTAAAAATTTTTCCCTAGTCAAATTTATAAATTCAGTATTGGATGGAAAAGTATTGTTTGATGAATATCGATTGAAGTCACCACCCACAGCAATGATCTTTAAATAAATTATGTAATTTTATAAAGCCTTATTGGGGAATTACAAATAATTATTAATATTTCGTAGCCATCGCGGTAGATAATTTTACCTCGGCCTCGACAGCTACAAAACCCATTGTATATGAAATAAAATCATTAAATGATTTAGTGTGAATTATTTGTCCAAGGAAGACTTTCGCCATTTTTATTGATAATGGAAAATACTGTGCCAGCAATACGACACAACTTTACTAATGATCGCTTATAACATTGTATTTGCTATTCATAAATCGTGTTGTGTTCGATACGATAGGAACAAAAGATTTAAGATTTATTCCCTCACACCGCCCGGTAAGGAATACAGAGAGTGATATTTTTTTGGCTTATCTTCTTCGTCTTTAAACCACAGATAACAAAGATTTTTGAAAATTCTCTCCAAATCATATATGCTGGATTTGATCCGACCGCTGAAAGCTTGCATGTAGGAAATTTATTGGTTCTTTATATATTGGTTATAATAGGATTATTACACTGCCAAAGGGCTAGCCATCACACCATTGCCCCGCTTGGGGGCGCCGCCGCCTTGATAGGTGATCCCAGCCATCGCAACACAGAAAGAAGCCAATTGAAAAAATCTTTAGCACAGGGTAATTTAGAAGCAATCAAACAGCAATTGATGAGAATATTTGAAAATCATCAAATTTCTTATGGGACGACAAACTACATCAAAGACCTTTACCATTTAAGGTAAAATGCATTTTTATTTACACTTTATGTTTAATTTCTTTTCCCTTAGAATAGTCAACGAAGAACTGGAAAAGCGGAAAGCTCAAACTATATTAACCGAGGATGTCACTTTACTAGTTCAAGGTTGTGAATAAAATTCCAAGCAGAGTCAAAGAATTTCTTTATGTTTTCTGTAGATATGTGGAATGTGAAAATTTTCCTCTAACGAAATTTTTAATTTCGCAGAAAATGGTTTAAAATAAGCCGAACGCGTAACGAATGCTCTATACAAGGGCCAAGTGGAAGGTTTGGTCGAATTGAATAGTGAACAAGTTCAACAGACTTTGAACGATGCTACATTGGTACAATTATTAGCCGAGCCGGACATAACGATACTAAAAATCATCATCCCAGCGGAATTGTAATCAGGAAATCGAAATAATTTTCTGGTGTTCACTGATAGAAATCTTATTAAAATAAAAAGGAAATTACGAAAAGTCTAGAAACATAACAGAACTGCAACTAATAAAACTAATTTAGATTGAGCTACAAATGAACTGAAACAGCGTTTACTTAATTTTAAAAACAAGCAGGTAGCACAAGCCCTACAATGCAACAAAATATTTAAAAAGGCTAAAAAAGAAAACGTACCGATAAAAGACTCAAATGGTAAATGGTTCAAATCAGATTCTAGCAAGGCACTCGTCTTTAAAACACTTAGGATCTATCTTCCAGGCTTTTCCTTTCAACAATCTCGAAGACGAAAGAGAACTTACAACGTTTCTAGACAATCTTTGCCAAATGGATTTATCTATTAACTATACAACCCTTAACGAAGTAGAGCGTGAAATGTCCCTTCTGATAAGACAGACTCCAGACTGCGACAACATATGAGCTAAAGCAATAAGCGCTCTACCTGGGAAGGCTGTAGTGTTATTGACTTTAATTTGCAATTCAATTTGGAGACCATATCATTACCTAGATCAATGAAAATGTATTGAAGTAATGATGGTGCCTAAACCTGTTAAAGCAGAACACTTCACTGGCTCTTACAGGCTGATAAGTCTTCTACCTACCGTCTCGCAAGTCTTTGAAAAACTACTGCTACGATGTATAATTTGGGTGGACCAAAAAACTGAAAACCTATACCAAAAAAACCAAAAAGTAGACGAAATCTACACCAAAAAATAAGAAAGAAGAAGAAATCTACACCAAAAAATTAAAAAAGAAGAAGAAATCTACACCAAAAAACTAAGAAAGAAGAAGAAATCTAGAAATAGACTAGATTTCCTGATGTCAAATAAGTGCTGTCGTATTAGTTTATAAATCGATTTTTTCACATTGCATTCTTTAAATTTTCGGCTTTGGTTTTGTGTGGATGTGTGGTTTCTATGTTAAATTCCGCTATTTTCAAAGTGTTTAGAAATGTTTAAGACTGTTTAAGACTGTTTAATGGAATAAGCAGCAGCTGTATACACATCACGCAAGAAACCGCCTTTAGTTTTAAAAACTAAATTCTTCAACTAGTTGAAGTTTATGTCGTTATATTGGAATATAAAAATTCCTAATCCAGTAAAATATCTGTATCTGGATATATTTGAAATATATACTTAGGATATTTTATACAAATGTTTAAACATATAAGCAAAACATGTTTATTGATCGTCTCTATTTAAACTTAATATAATTTTTATGTTCAGCAAAACATATTTGCAACAATATTTTTCATATTGTAGTTGCTTTCGGTTTCAATATATGACTTTCTATAAGGAGAATTTGAGCAAAAAGTTAGAAACACCAGAAGGAAGCTTCGGAGATTCTCTATGTTCTTGATCAGCATCTGAATACCAATCGATTTAACCACGCCCGTCGGTGTAGTGTCTGTGGTAAACATTGTCATGGCGCAAAAGTGAACACGTACACTTCAAATTTGAAAAAGCATTGAAAGTTTTTGGGATGCAGGTTGATATTGGAGAGCTACTTAATTGCGCCTACAGTACATTTCCTGGGTTTTTGTATTCATTACTTATATACTACAAGAGATATGCGATACGAAAATTCCATATGATGGAGTAGAAGTGCAGCTTTTTGTCGTTTTTTTATATGCTACACTTCTTTTAGTACAGTGTATATTAAGTTATGAACTTATTTTACGATCCCTTCTCATATAACGCCTCATCACGAAATTGTCGTCATATAAAACAAATTTGTAACTTTGCTGAGTAATAGTGTCTTCGTCGTATTAAGTTGATAATTTTGTTTTTGAAACTTTGTTGAAAATTTTGATCGGATGAGCCTTTTCTACACAATCGTTGAAAACAAACGCAAGTTAACGCTAAAACTGTAAAAAAGCATACTCAAAGAAATGAAGCGCAAGGCCACAGGAACATTACGTGCCGTAGCAACTAATTGTCTTTCAATGCGAAATTTATCACAGCTTAGTTAGAAGAATCTACTAATCGCGTATAAGTGCGATGAGTTTTAAACGCTTTTCACACAAAATTATGCTTTAATTGCATTAAATTTATTGCGCCAGATGTATTTCGCAATAATCTAGCAGTGCGGAAATTGGAGCATGTGGGCTTCGTTATTCTTAGTAACTCTATACTGCATATTCTCTTTGTTACTAATTCTCCTCTTACCGCTTCTAATCATCAAAATATTCACTTCAATTGCCAGACGTTGGAATCCACGGAATGCACTTTCTCACTAAAGCGTTTAACAACTTCCATGATAACGGCTGCATTACCAAAAAGAAATATTTATATGTAAACTGCATGCAAATATTCAAAACGTACAATAACTTTGCGGTTTAACTATTTCCAAACTACATGTTTGGATTATAAATTTACCTACTATCGTTGATGTTTAAAGCACGAAAAAATATGTTATTTGCGTTAGATTGATGATCGGTGAAATGAGCTTGAGCCAACCTCCGTACTTCTAGAGCACGAAAGCACGAAAAAATATGTTATTTGCGTTAGATTGATGATCGGTGAAATGAGCTTGAGCCAACCTCCGTACTTCTAGATTACTGCAGACGTAGGGTAGGTAATATTTAATTGATAAATTTTATTATCCAATATATGTATCTTATATCTCTTCAAGTTTATAAAACCTTATACACTGATGCTTTCTGTTGTGGCGTTGAGCCCCATTTCTACAGACACCACTCATTTACGTACTATCATAAGTTAAATGCATTCATGTCTCGTCATCATTACTTTAATATTTGGATAATATCTACAATATTTGTCAACTTATCGGTTTGTATGCTTATTATCAATTATATTCGTATTACAATTAAAGAGCTACCCGTAAAAGATATAGCGTATTTAGTACATTAAATATTTACATCACGATTTATTCACGTTCTATACAATATTATAATTAGTGTTAACCAAATTTTTACTAAGTTCGCTTCGGGTATGAATAACTGTACACGCTGGATACTTAAACTTTTAAACTGTCTCTGTGTTAAATTCAGACTCTCTCATGGCACCAAATTCAAAAAATATGTACATTCAAACTCTCACATGGTACCAATTTCAGAGTCGCTTTTTCAATTCAACAAGTTATAAGTGTAATGGTATAATAATATGAATCTTTTGAATTAAATTTGTGAAATATATGTGTTCATAGGGAGAACAGAGTTGCTTTCAATAATATTCTCGACCGTGAAAAATTTCCTCGACATTACAACCATCTTTAATAACTTTAATAACTTTAATTTTTGAGCCGACATTGTCAAGTTGATTTTAAATGATCTATTTTAATGTTTTAATTAACTCATTTTTCTCGATAAGAGAAAGAGTAGTGTCATTCATAAATTAAATTTAGAAAATGTCAGCCATTTTTTCCATAATTTATGAACTCTAAGCAAAAAACTATAAATTTTTGCTTAGCTCTAAGCAAAAAACAGTAAATCTTTGCTTAGAGAAGCGGGGTTGCGTTCCAGCTTCCAATGTTTCAGTCCAATTTGAAATCGATACTTTAATTTTCTGCGACCAGGAGACTGTCAACAGCAAGCACCATACAGACACATAGCTGGACAAACATGGTTAGCTCGATTCAGAATTTATGCTAGCGATGATATTTGAGTTGACGCATTATGTTGCCACATGTTTCACGCCCAACACATCTGAAACAATTCCACGGCATGAGCTACCCGATATGTCGACATGCTAATCAAACTCTTTAATAGCGATTCGACTATTTTCCATAACAATTTTCTTCACTGCTTTAACGTTTTCATTGGCCGTTGAAGTGCTGGTGTGTCCTGGGCGGGTATTGTCGCCATCATCTCCTTGGACTTCTGCGAATAGCTTGTACCGCTTATAAATTGTTTTCTTTCTCAAAGTAGATTTGCCAAATCAAAATATGTGGACAGACAACAGGCGGACAGATGGTCGGATAACTCTACCTCGATTCAGAATCATTTTCTATCGGTGTTATAAAAGTCTATTTCATGCTTTTCTGGGTGGTGCAAATTTCCGCAAAAACTTAATAAAATCATTCCATAAAACTATACCAAAGTCGTATATGGTATAAAAACTTTTGATTTAGACTTAAATTATAATTTTTATTTACATTTTTCCTTTTAAACAGGTTGGCGGATAGCTCGGCAATCAACCGTAAAGAAGCTTATATAATCCAAAGGAGCGCCCTTCCGACACATGACTCCTACGTTCCATTGTCCTTTATTTATAGCAATCTTTTCTGAAATGGCCAAGTTGGGAATCAAAACTGAGCTAAATATCGGATACGGATAATTGGCAATTGAATCGGAATTAGCAGTTGAAAAATTTCGTCGGAGTATTCTGCAAAGAGATTCGAGGCTTCAATATCATCAGAGAGATTTTTCTTTTAGAGTTGACAAACTTGAAAAAAATTTAGGGTCAAAAAGCAGTGATGATTTTATCAACTGAAGCCATATTCGATAATATTGATGGTTGATTTAATTATAATTATATCTATGCCTTGCAGCAGAATAGGCAAAATAGTCGTAAGTAGAGCCACTTTTCATAAATTTTTTGAATAGTTTGCTTTTCCTAGTTTTGTAATATTAAATTGTCTTGTTAAACCATGGCGGGCTTCTGTTTCGAGAACGAGGTTGCTTAATAGGAACGGATGTGGAAATAGTTAGGTTTAATGCATTATGGGACGATGACAGTAAAGTTTTAATATTTCGAGGATAATGTGTGAGAGATGAAGAGCAGCTAACACATAACTGTTTACTCGAAATTTTCGACCAAATGGCTTAGACACCCTTGGTAACTGAGCGTAGTTGACGCGAGGAGAGCGTCTCATCTATAACATTTTTATTTCCAGCTGAGTTTACGATAAACTGTAATGTTCTTTGTCGTTAACGATGGAGCACTCACATGAGTCGACGAATCAGATTTAGGCTAAGACGGTGGTGAGGTATCACACACTACACTACGAGTTGATCTTTTACAAGCTGGGGGAGAAAATGACTGCTCTAGATAAGGGCACTCATCGAACATTGTCGTGAATTGTTCAAACTTTCCACACAAAGTAATGGTATATTTGGTCACTTCAGATAACCCATTCCTTGTCTGCGTAAACAGCTTATAAAACCCAATATCCTGCTTCCTACAATTGGGACATGACCAACGTAAACCTTTCGAAGAATTTAGGACTGCACTTCACCTCGTTCACATATATCTACTTTTTAGACCGTTCTAATGACAGCTTTTGTATGGCGGCAAAGCCTAATTTGTTGTTGGTTATGAAGGAAACAATTGGTAAAAACTAAAGCTTTTGGCAAGTAAATTAAGCTTGCTTAGTTTGGACCATGTTAGTTGACATTTTGAGTAATCGACAATATGATGGCCTTCATTAGAATTGTGCATTTACATGAATGATTGTACAATATTTTGGTTTATTGTTAAGAAAATGACTGAATGACATTATTTGGCGAAACGGCGTAGAGTATCAAATAGTTGGCCTATAGCCTATAGCATTCTTACATCCTTTTTTTGCTCAATTGCTACCATGGAACAATTTTCATTATAAAACGCTTACTATTTATAAAAAATTAGATATGAAATGGGGTCGAAGAAATAGACCCATGTGGGTCAAATTTGATCCATTTAATTTTTATATAAAATTGCTATCATGAACAAATTTTCATAGTAAAACATATGACAATTACGTCTTTTTGGCATGTAAGAGCTTAGGTTTCCTTAAAATTCTTATATGCGGTGGTATCCAAAAAAATACCTAGATGCCCTGAATTCGGTGAGGTTGACTTTGTCAGTTTACTATCATGACCAAATTTTCATCACGAAATTTTGAAAATTATACGCTATTGCCACCTAAAGATTCAGTTTTCGTGGGAACGGTTATATGAAAGGGATTCAAAAAATGTACCAAAGTTTCATACCAGTTCAGAACGTCAAAATCTTATTACTCAGCGAGTTTTGTTGAGAAATTTTGAAAACTGCAATTGTTTTGCCATTTAATTGCTTTTCAAAAGATGGCGTTATATTTATAGTTGGAAATTTTGATTTGCGCTATATTGTGTTTCTCTCCTCTTTTGTTTGCTGGTAAGTAACTAAAATATCAAAATTATTTAGAGACACAAATTTATTGACCTTACTGCTTATGGCTCCGTGATTGGATGGTGGTGATGTTAACAACTCTTATATTAAAGCATGTTTACTGCCAAGTCTAGTACTGGAAACCATTATTCCTGTCTGCAATTCTCGATTTGGTACCAACAGTGATCGCAATATCACTTGTCGACTTGTCTATTCACTTCTGACATTGCAGGTAATAGTGCGTCCTGTTTGATTACGTGCGTTAATAGAGTTTATTGTTATATGTTTATATGGAAATTTCTGGGACTTATTGTGGGGTGCCTTGTCCATCTTGGAAATTTAAAATGCAGTCATATTTCTTTATAAAGCTCATTCCGAATATTCCGCCGGTAGGAAACTTTTCATGAACAATGCGAAATTCACGCGGAACTAGTAAGCTTATCATTTTCAGATCTAAATAATTAGGATCGCTTGATTGACTTGCTATACAGTTTGTATCTATAATATTGTATTAGTTTTGTGTGATATATTTTATTTATTCCCGACTCAAGACAGCGATTGCCGTGTCCTCTCTTGTAATTATTATTGTTGTTGCGGGGCTTCCTTCTGTCATTGTTAGCATTGCAGCCTGTATGTCCTCTATTTTGTTTCCAATGATTGCTTCGAATATTTGGCTTATTTATAATTGCCTACAATATTTATTATAGGCGGCGGAGTATTTTCCTGGTTTATTAAATTTTTGGGAGAAACTTTAAGTTTCATTTTAACCAGAGAAGCCGGTGCTGTTTCATGAGTCTCAATGCCTGCTGAAACTTGATAGCATTGTTTTCGATTTCCTGCTATCCTACATCGAGACGCTTTTTTCCATTTAATTGCAATTTTCTGTTGGACCAGTTGAAACAGAATTTGCATTCATGCTAGTATCTGAGCAGTATTTTGAAACGGGTAAACGGGATTACCTATCCCTCCCCCCTCCCCCCTTCAACAACGTCGACGTCGGTATCCGGGTAAAAGAGGTTCCTTATCTTCAGATAAAAGAAATAAGTTTAGTGTCATATAAACGGAGATATTCTTGCGCAACATATTAAAGGGGAAGCGAGACTTTTCCAGGATGTGTAATATTATTTCGCACATTCGTGGTACGTTTCTTTCGAATTTCATAAAAATTGAAAAACTTAGAAATTTTTCCATAAAAATCGAAAAACAAAATTTCATGAAAATCCAGAAACTTGGAAAATTTCATACAAAATCCAAAAACTTGGAAATTTTTCGGTAAGATTCAAAAAGCAACGACAAGTGCCAAAAATAAAAAGGTAGCATCATCAGAAGAAAAAATGTGACAACCAAAAATCATTGCAATTTTTACCACATATCCCACGTTTATCATTGCCACAGAATTACGTTGCAAGATGTAAAATTAGTTTGTATCGCCAGAAATTACCAATTCACAAATAAAAGAGCCAAAGGTGCACTACATATCTACGATGTTGTTAGCGAAACTGCTTTCTCAGGAGAATGTGGAGAACCATTTACGCAGATAACGTTTATATTGCCTTTGTTAATGAAAAAACTAAATATAGCCTTTTGAAAACATTATCTGTTCCTAGGTTGGGTTTAGTAGCCGCGTTGTTAGGAGTGTGTTTGAAAGATGCTGTATTAACTACGCGAAGCCGTCAAAAATAATAATTTTGTCAGATTGCAAAATTGTCATTAATTGGATAAATTCCGATAAGAGATCATACAAGCAATTCGTTTCAAATTGAATAGCCGAAACCCCGAACAAGCCTCCAAGAGATTAGCCGATGGCGACTAATAATTTTGTGTTAGATTGCCCCCAACACAGTGCAGACACCAACCGCGCTTGAAAAGGTAAGTCTGAGAAAGCAATGGCGTATCCTTCAACAAATGAAGCAAAGAGCTTGGAAATGATGGGTGTTCGAATATCTTCCTGAATTAACTCGCCGAAAGAAATAGCATAAGTCCGTTGAATCAATATAAATAAGAAGTTGTGCTTATATTTGATGACAATGAAACACGTTTTGAATGGAAACGCGATGTACTGACAAGCCTGTTTACGACTAATAAAAATAACTCTGACTACTTTATTTTATGTGCCTATGTAAGCAATAAAAGAGTAAGACATATTTTACTTTTATTGTCTGTAAACTAATTTTCCGCATTGAATTTTAATTTTAGATAATAAAAATGTTGCCTACATCATCATTTTATTACCTAAAATTAGCGGTTATGTTTCCTATCTCTGCCGTGGCACTTACGTAGAAATCGTTTCTTTTATTTATTTTTTTATATTTGTTGCTGCCGCATTATATACATAACAGCCTGTGTTGATGTACTCATATTTTCTTCGTTTTCGTGTATTTGCATTTGCAGTCTATTGAAAATGATTATTTACGAAACGTATTGAATATAAACTTAACATGAAACGTAAAGAAATATTTATTCATAATTTGCCTAAAATTTAAATCAAGTGATTTTTTTTTCAAAAATAAATTCATAAACAACTAGAATTATTACTGAAATCGTTCTCCTGCGTTTCCATTTTGCATTTCCGTTTATTGCTCTAATTTTCCGTAATTCATTAATCGATGGAAGCAGTTTTCAAGCAAATAATCAAAACACTTATATTACTTGCTTTGATGCTATAGAAATAAATGGGTAGTGTATAGATTTGTTTAATAAGGTTTTATATGGTTTCTATGTTGAATTCCGCTATTTTTTCAAAGTGTTCAGAAGTGTTTAAGACTGTTTAATGGAATAAGCAACAGTTGTATATGTATATGTGTAGTGATCTGCATTTTCTTAAACGATGGGGCTTACATAATAGTCGATAGCGTCTTGCAACATTCCATGAATGGGATTACCAAACACTTATTATTCTTTACGAAAAAGCTCTTTACCATCCGACACCAAATACAATGTCTTTGATCGTGAGTAGTTAGCGATACATCTCAAATCAAACATTTCAAACACATTTAGGAGGGCAGCTAGTTTACTGTTGTCACAGAGTACAAATCATCAACAACGGCTTTGTATTCTAAATTTTCAAATATTTCAAAATTTACCAGAGCCATTTAATACATATGCGGAGACAGCAACATTGTGGCAAATTCGCTTTCAAGAACGTTTGAATAGATTTTAATTTTAAAGTACGTAACGCCCGCGAACAAATTCAGGGAGGGTATCTGTCGGCTGCTTTTACCAGAAATGTCTTGGTAACGGCATGCCGTTATTCGACATCGCATGATTTTGCGGTTCTTTGCAAATAGCGGCTAGCCGTTAGTTATGTAAAAGAAAGGAGAGAGAAAATTATGCGAAGAATTTTTGGTGGTGGCTTTTGTTTTAATGTTGATCATTGAAAAGAGTTGAGTTGCGGCGGCCGAGAGAAGATGATGAGGTGCTGAGCAGACAAACATTTTACTACGCGTAATGAGCATAAGAATTTTTGTGCATTTTGTTTAAGCAAGTGAAGGTGAAAAAAAAAAAATTTACAAAAATTCTAAAATTTGTAGAATACGATAGAAAAATTGGAAGAAAATTTTTTAAAATTGTAAGGATTGTGTGATTTGAAAAACATATTTTTAAAGTAATTCATTCCAATAATCATAAAAATTATGGTTGAATTAAATCGGAATTTTGAAATAAGACGTTCAAATTTTCCCAATTGAATTTAAACGCCGGAAAAAGTAAATTTTGTACATATAAATATTTCAATGAACAACTATAACAAAAATGTCTGTGGAACATAAATGAAATAACACTTTCTGATGCATATATTAAGTGAAAATATTTTACGACAAAGCGATAACTGAGACAGAAATCGAAAAAAAAGAAAACTACTCACACATGAATATCTGAATTCGTTAAATAGTTAAACAAAAATAAAAAGGGAACGGAATATATATATATATATTGGCAGAAGCCACAGGAAATATAGAAAAACTAGACGGAAGTTTACAAAAAAAAAAAACAGAAAAAAAAGAAACAAAAAGGAACACAAAAAATTAAAAAAAGAAAAGCCCAGAAACAGGAACGAAAGATTGTGTATTAAAAATTTCATCAAATTTAATAATTTGCTAAATAAGCAGTAGTGAAAATGCAATGGCTAATGGATTTCACGTGCTTTCAAGTTAGAAATGTAATTAGTTACACCTAAAATTGCTTAGATTTTAAGACTACAACTATAACTACTCCCTTATAATGATGTCTGTTTAATAAAGACAAAAAAAATGTAAATTTTATAAAAATCAAAATTTATTAGACTATATTTGCTAAAGAAATACCCAAATTTGTTAACTACGTAATAATTATATCTGTGCGTAATAGAAAAGTAAGACAACCCGAATTATGATCGCAGAAGGAAGCACTTAGTAATTGATTTGGGAAATAAAAGATAAGTAAACGAAAAAGAACAAAACGTTTTTTATTGCTCTGCCATCAACTTTATAAAAATTGTTTTCGTTATTCAGTGGAAAAAGAGTTATCGGTCTGTTAACAAGAAGGAGCTGCAATATATGCTTGCAACGAAAAACCAAAGAAATCTGGAAATTGCATTTAATTTGTTATCAAATGTACATCATCTCAGTAGGCAAATCAACCTATTGTGTTACATAGGTAATACAGACATTATCGTCATCATAATCGTCACTACCACATTAGGTATACACGTCAATCTCTCAATGCCATTATGCCAAAATATACATATGGAAGCCTCTTGCCAGTGTGGTGACACGAAATCGGGATACTATGAAGGAGATTGCTGGAATGGAAGACCTGGAGCTGTGCCCGGAGACAGAAGGCAACTATAGCCATTGTTGAGTAGCAGTGCAGCGCAGTGATAAGTACCCATTTATTTTTTTCTTTTTTTTTCCTCTTTGTTCCTTTCGCTTGATAAATAAAAAAAAAAAATATATATATAAATAAAAAAAATATATATATAAATATATATATATATATATATATATATATATATATATATGTTTTTTTTTATATCTTTATATATTTTTCATCATAATTAAAAAAAAAAGGGCACAGAAAGAAAAATAAAAATTCAAAAAAAAAAAAAATAAAGACTTGTAACTCACGATGAAAAGTAAAAGGATGATGACTGTTTGACTGGCTAATTGTAAGATTGATAAGAAAGATAATCTGTTCAAGTTTCTCTGATACGATAATCTGCTCAAAACTCACGGTATGTTAATTTCATTTTTTGAGTAAAAAAAAGAAAATTAAACTTGTTTTCAAAGTGAATTTCATTATGAGTTTGTTTATGTTAATTGTCTATTATTCGTATGGTTTATTTACTTTTTTTCCCTTCAGATACATTGTAGTTTACCAACAATAAGTTTAAGCTATACTTTCGCGAGAACGGTAATTAATAATTTTTCCAAGTTTTTAATTAATTTAATTTTCTTTCTTTTGTCTTTTTTTTTTCTTTCAAGCTGATCTATTTTAGTACAGTAACGTCACAAAACATCTCTCAGCCTTTCGATTTTTATACACTATAAATTTTTCAAGATAAATCAGAACCTTTCTGTTGCACTCTCACAAACAGACTTTTCACTTTGCTGTCCAAAGCCCAACTCCCTTTCAACATCAAGAGACATCAAAAACAATCGAAATATTCTCAAATCATACAAATCATTCAAACGAACTTTGGACTTTTCCTCTTTTCATAATTTTCTCTCGCATAATAACGTTATTTAGAAGGGCAGTTATGAATAGCGGTTTTTTTATAACGGTACTCCGTTCGTCTGATGTCTATCCAAATATTTTTCTGTTCAGCCTACAGTTCGCAATTTTTAACATATTTTGATGAAATTTAATACGCTAACGACCCAAACCTGCCGAATATGATTCGCATCGGTTCACTTTTTCGGCAACGTTCCTCAGAACGCCTTATTTTAAAAAGCGTTTCTACAGAAGAAACTTGCAATTTTCAAAATTTCTCTGCGAAAGTCGCTGAGTAACAGTATTTAATTGGTATAAAAAATCTACTTTGGCTGGACAATTTTTGAACTCCTTCTTATAAAATCGTTCTTATGAAAACTGAACCCCTTTACGGCAAAAAGGTTTAATCTTCAATGTTTCATAGTGAAAATTGGTTCATAATAACAAAATCACAATGAAATCAACATTGCCGAATTTGGGCCTCGCATGTCTAATTTTTGGGTACCATGGTACCAAGGATTCTCAGGAAATATAAATTCGTATATGCCACAAAGGCGTAATTGTTAATGTTTTGTTATGAAAATAATAAATTGATTAAAATAGTAAGTGGATCAAATCTGAACCACGTGGGCCTATTCCTTGTGCCTTACTTCCTATATGATATCTCATGAACAGCAAACCTTTTAGAAAAACGTTTAATTTTTAATATTTTATGATGAAAATTGATCGATAGTAGCATTTTACCGAAAAAATTAACTGTAGAGAATTTGGATCAGGTAGGTCTATTTTTTAGACCCTGACATATAAAGAGGTTATCATGAAAAACAAACACTTATACGGAGCGAAAGTCTAATTTTTATTTCTTATGCCGAAAAGTAAGAAATAATAAAATTTTTACGAAATAAATTAAGGTTGCAAAATTTACATCGCGTCATGTGACATTTCGGGCGTTATCCAATATGTAGGCTCTCAGGAAAAGTACTTTTTTGCATAAAAATTATGTGTAATTTTTGGTATGTTATTATCAAAACGAGTCAATAATTGCATTAAGCGAAGTTGTGTAGAATATCGTATGGTCCACTTGGCCCAACTGTAATGCCATTCAATGTTTTGGCTTAATTTAATGCCACAATCGTCGTTTTGAAATGTTCCCCTCTGACATGTGACCCAATTTTTTAATTCTGATAATTTTATTAAATCTAGAGCGCATATGAAATTTGACTATGTTCTTCCCAGGGCTTGAAACTCTATTTTAGGATGGCTATAGTGTGGTGCGCTAACAAAAACGATCGTCTAAACAGCTTGCTCTTGGATAGGAATTTCATTATGTGGGCATGTGCACTTATGATGACATGTTTTGGAAACTGGTTTATAGTTGAAAAATATCTCAAGAGAAATTGAGTAAGCGTTTTCGCAATAAATTTTTCTGCTTTCTTGCCAATAATTTCAGCGGCATAAACTTTAGTTATATGAAGTACATAAATGCTGACGAAGATAGCGAACTCTATGAATTACCAAAGATAACCATAAACATGGTAGAACAGAATTTGAAACCTAGTGACCAGTATGTATACGGATACTCCTTTGTTTTTTATTTAACTACGTAAACGATAAAATTTTTAATTAATCTAAAATAAGTACGTTAGCACTGTTATTTCGCTTTACTTCTTCGACGATCCTGATTTGGGCTCTATATTTAATGACTGCGAAGAAGAAACGCAAAAGAAGATTTTAGATATTTACTTCCAATGTGTCAATTGAATGTGAGAGACAGTAAGCTCATTCTCAACCGTTCGGAATTGATCCGTACAAAGGTATTATAACGTTTAGCAGATTTAATAAAAGTTAAAAATAAAAACCACGAGATGCTAATAAATATTCCATGTGATGTCATACCGTCAATATTTCGAATTGTTGGTGAGTTGGAATGATTCAAACTTTGTCGTCTCGAAACGTTGAAAAGCTTAAGTAATTAAAATATGTCTTTTTGCGGGCTATTTTCAGATGTGAAATTATCTTCCTTAACTTTCTTTATGGGCTCATCATTTCTTTGAAGACGCTCCGCGACCACCGACACAACGGTGCTTAAAACTTAACTTGGGTGTTATTAGCGGCGATTGTGTAGTGCAAGCTGATCTTAGTTTGGCTCCCGATATTGGTAATGAAATTGCTGAAATATTTCCTCAAAGCACTTCCAATCAATTTGTCACTAGTTGTTGGCTTAGTGTTTTTGTTGCTTTCAGATAAATCGCTCGCACACCGCTTCTGCTTCTACCAGAGGAATAACTTTCCCCCATGCATGCCCTATTTCCTTATTATTATCAATGTTCGTGATGGAGTTTTCAAATCCTTCAACTCAGACGCTTTTTCGGGTGATAAACAAACAATCGGTGAAAATAGATACGTTTTATAAGTGTAATATTATGCCTTGTTTTTTTTGGATGTTGACTTAAGATGGACCAAGGCAATAAACTTGTGGCTTATATGTCCAGATAGTAAACAGTAGTAATTACTAACGTAAAATATATATGAAACACAACAAAAAACTGCGGCGGTGATAGCTAGAGCCGATATGTTAAAAGTAATTGGCTGAAAAAGGAATCTTATAGAGATAAAAAGTGATTGCACGAAAAACAAAAAAAAAAAATATCATGCATTAAAACGATAAATTCGCCTTTCTAATAAAGCAAGTTAGTTCCCCGAGCTGACGTACATTTTTTGCTACAAAGAGATCGAGGAGACAATCATATAATTTGAAGAAGCTAAAAAAACCTCTAATACCATCAAGCCTGTGACATCAGAAAATGAGATGTTCAACAGAATCGATAATTTTGCAAACTTCACAAATATCACATGGTATAGCACGAATCATTTTTAAATATACTTTATCATAAGTGTGAGCGCTCATTAGTCTACAAAAAACTTTGATTTCCCAGGAATTAAAGAAAGCCTCTGAAAAGGGTTGGAATTGAAATGTGGGATTTATTTTATAGAAAACGCGACTGGATTTAACACGCGCAATCTCTTTAAATTCATCATTTAGCTGTTGAAAGATGTGGTTACAAATTACGAATTGTATTGCTGCATTGGGAGTACATTTGATGGAGCTCTTTTTGCATGAAAGTCGGTCTTTCATTAAAAAAAAAAACGCAGTGACAGTCATCCACTTGAGATTCATATAATATCCTGTGTACATGAAACACATATATTTGCTGCATCTCTTTTATATATTAGAAGCAGAGCTGACTTACTATCAGAAAACACCCCAAGTGTTTTGTGATCATTCATTATAATAGCTTTACAGAATGTATGATGGCGAGAAATTCAATAAAAGTCGAGGAAATTTCCTCCATAACTCTGACTTTGTGCACTGTTTTAGATAGATGACACTGCCTTATGTCTGATCAAACCGTCAGTGCAGGCATATATATCATAGCTGTTGTTGTAACAAAGAAGTTTTTCTTGAGATAAGATCCTCACACAAGAAATATTGACATTTTGTTTCGTAGTAAAGATCGATTCAAGGATGTCCATGAAGACAAGACAAGTAACAAACTTCCAGAGAGGGATTCAATTCATCTTGTCAAAAATGTGACGAAGTTTTTGACAACGAAATGTGTAGCTGCAAGATACAGTATTACTGAGGGATAAAAATTTCTGTAAAAACGAAGGATTCATTATCTTCACCTTAAGTCACTCCTTATTAGTACGGGGACGGTCCATTCACAAGAACTAACATTGAGAATATGTTGAGGAGTTGAAGGAGTCAGTCCTATTTTCAAATGTTTGCATACGTTTCTCTATATATTTTAGAAAATTACAAGATGTAAAATATGCAAATTCAATCGTAGACCTGACTAAAGCTTTGTACCCAGTCAAATTTGGCAAGATAAAATGGATTAAAATATAAATTAATATCGGCGAGAGTTTATTCACGGTCACTGAAAAAGTTGAATTCGCAGATACAATTAGGAAATCACCTGCATATTGAAAAATATGAGTTTTGTCATATTGAAGGGCACGCAAATTAGCTGTATATAGATTGAAGACTATAGAGTTCAAGCAACTGCCTTGTGGAATACCACCGTGTACTCCAACTTTGTCTGTACACATGTTGGGATAAAAAATTTAGTAATCACAAAAGCATTTGAAGAGTAATTGAAAAGTTGAAGAAAATTCTACCAAGCTTAAACAAGTTGACACAATCATAGGCCTTGCTGATGTCCACAGGAAGCATAAGAACCATTTTACCAGCCTTTTTTAAACTAGCTATTAGAAAAGATAATTCATTAATGCACTTATTCGAAGATTTGGGTTTTTAATAGGCGTAAGAAAGAACTCGAATAGTGTTCCCAGTTTTCAAGAAATCCATTAGTCTCTCCTTAACCCTGAGGTTGATAAACTTTATGAATACAGATATTAGTCAGATTGGTCTAAAGTTACTGAAGTCATTTAAGTCTTTACCTGCCTTAGGAATGGGAACTATTTTGATAAATCCCAAATCTAAGGGTATAAAGTTAATAGACCAGCAGTTATTAATTGCATGCAAGGGGATATTTAACCATTTGAGTCCCAGACGGTTTTGAAAAAACACTGTCGAAGAATCCCAGAATTATGTCGAGAAAACCCAGACAGTTTTGAAATAAAATCTAAATAGCACAATCGCGCTGCTTGGAATTCTTCGACAGTTTTTTTTTCAAAACTGTCGACATGAAATGTGAACAGCGCGATCGCGCTGCTTGGTACTCAAACGGTTAAGCTTCCTCCAGACAGTGCTCTGACCATGTCATACTTAACTCCATCACAACCTGCAGTAGTAGCCCTCTGTAGTGTGATCGCATATCAGTATATGCATCCACTTTGAAGTGCAGACAGAATTATGCTGAATTTGCATAATTCTTTAGCAAAAAGAAAAACAAAAATTGTGGCGCACTTCAACTGGCTGAGTATTACGAAATGCAATAGGACGCCAGGCGCCACAATTAGTTAGTGATAAGGTTAGCATAATTTCAACTGTAGAATTAAGCATAAATAGTGCATATTTTTCAATAAAGAATTAATTGCTACTCACAATTCAAAACTAGCGTTTAACTTACTAAATTTTATAAGGCTTATTGGCCAATTATGAGACGGACAGACTCGGCGCTTACGCGCGTGGCATAACTAATACACCGAGCAGATAGAATACAGGGTGTACCCATATCAATAGAAATTCTATCACATGGTCATCAAAATTTATTACACCTCTTTCTGGGATGTAAAACACGCATTAGCTCACGCAATGAAAAGGGTGTTGTTGAGACTACTAAAAGAAATTGAAGGGTTGACACTTGGAATATAGCTCTTGAGCATATCCAAGTATCTTTTATTATCATGGTTATTCCACACAGTACGACCGGTTAATTTTCGACTAAAATGTCGATGGCTATTGATGTAATTTCAGAAAAACGCGAGTTACCATTACCACATAACTCTTTAATCGTAATAGCTATATGTGTCCTTTTCGCCTTTCTAACCTAAGATCTCCATTGAAGTTGGCTGAATTGGCATATTTACTTATTTTTTTTCTTGAAGCTTGATATTTGCGAAAAAGTGTTGACAGGGAACCGCTCCACCAAGGTTTAGGTGAGAAGGACTCAATATCAAAAAAGTTGGTTCTAACAGACTTTATCACGGATTGAAAAGCACTTTGAAATGATGTTGAACGATGGTTGAATAAGAAAAAGTTACATCCAGGACACTGCTCGCCGTGCGACCACTATGTTTACGAGCATATGATTATACATATGTGAAGCGAAATTTAAATTTCAAAGCGAAACATACATTTCAAAGCGAAACCCAAAATTTCAAAGCGAAGCCCAAAATTTCAAAGCCGAACCTACATTTCAAAGCGAATCCAAAAATTTTAAAGCGAAACCTACATTTCAAAGCGCAACCTACATTTTTTCTGAACAGTCTTGCATTTTTTCCGGTTACAGTGAAAGATAGTATGACCATAATTCAGACATTGAAACTGCTGGCATTGATAGCTTTTACAAGGATCTTGTCTTTATTGGTCGAGAGCTGATCACCATATAAGCAATGGCTAGCATTGAAATCTCCAGATAGAATCACGTTTTGTTCACCATCAATAAAGTCACATAATCTCTTAATCTCATCACGAATAGTTTGTACATCAACAGTGGGTGGAAAGTAGCACGATGCTATGAAAAGATTCGGGTTAAGATTCATGGTTTTGATTATAACAATGTCAACAGCAGTATTGTCGGGAATACGTCTGAAATTGACCATTTGGTGGCTGAAGTATAATTGGAAACTTTAACTTCAAAAAGTTGTCATCTTTCAGAAAAACTTCGCTTAAGATGCTGAGATCAATACTATTCGAGTTCAAGTAAAAAATCCCAAAATGATAAGTTACACCGAACATTTTTAATATTATATTGCAAAAAAAGAGATCACATTTTAAATAAGAATGCCGTCCTAGTGGATTTACTTGTAGCACTAGGCACTTGATCGTAGCAAGAATTAGCACAAACATTTTTTCTTCAAACTCCTTAACAAGATTCTGAGGGATCATTGGACGGATACATTTTTTAATCGCAAAGATTTATGTATCAAGTTCCGAAGAACGCACATTATTCCTCCAAATGACTGGCCGCTGAGATCTTGTTATAGACGGCTAGGGGGTAAGCTGGGAGAAGGCTTGGAAATAACAGTTTTCCTTTTAACGACCGCATTAAATTTTTTCTCTGTTAGAATCTTATTAAAATTGTCTTATCATCCTTGCCCAAAGTGGCAGACGAGTTCCCCAATGGAGGGATGTTTTCATCGTAGAAGAGACATTTAAAGTAGTTTGTAATAGTTTGAGAAAAACTTCTCTCTCACTTCTTTGTAGGAAAGATTTTTAATGGCCATAATCTTCTTGATCGTTAACTGCCGCTCTCCGTTCGGTCAAGTCTTTTTTTTTAAAAGATCATGCACTTAGTCCTAAACGAAAAGCGTGAATTAGAGTGGCTTAAGACGAGAGGAAATAGCGTCGAGGGCAGATTGCAAATTGCGCCTAGACAGATCTGCATCAGAGTTGGAACTATACACGAGAAGCTCGCCGGCATAGCCCAAAATTGAGATGTTCTCTGGAAGGAAGCTCAAAATTTTGTTAATATATAAATTAAAACAACGCAGACTCAATACGGATCCCGGCGGAGCAAGATTTCCTTCGTACAATAACTTCATCGTTGTTAATTTACGAGTTCTTAAAGAGAAGGAGGCCATACAATAAATTACAGAACTTGGTAGGGATATTCAAAGAGAGTAGAATAGAATTTAAAATGTTAATATTTGCAGAATCAAACGCTGAAGTTATGTCCAGAAAGCCGGCAATGACGATGTGGTGCTTAGCAAAGGCTGAGTTGATTGCTGACCCCAAAGTGATAATGTTATCTTGGGTAGATCTGGAAACTCTAAAATCAAATTAAAAGACGTTGAATAAAAAAATTGTATAATCGTAAATAAAAACAAAATTATGTTAAATTTTTGACATGAAATGAAAAACTGCAACCAATGAGTTGCAATGTTCCCGCATCGGCGCGAAAACTATCACGTATCGTGCGGCTTGTAATTACTTGAAATTGTGATAAGTTGTAAGTAATAAAGTGTAGACAATTTTGTGTTATAAAGAGATGTTTTCGAGTTTTTTTTCAATTAGCGCCACAAAAACTTACAAAATTGTACCTATAAAAAATTGGACGGAGGACAAGCGAACGTGCATACGAAGAGAGAATTGTCAAACTAACAAATTTAGAGGTGGCCATCGGTGGCGACGAAGAGCTGCAGATATTTGGCGCACCGACTAAAAATTTTGCAAACGACACTTTGCCGTCCAGAAGTGGAACTCAGCCATGGGCGTAATTGTAATGAATTTGCATTAACTTATGAATTTAGCTGTAAACAATGCATTAAAATAACATGTCTTCCTTTTTAATCAAGTTTTGAAAATAAAACCCAAATTTTAAGTTTGAACAAAAGCGGAATTATTCCTTGTATCTTTTATTTCATTGCAATTCAACTTGAAAGCAGTGCAACAACGCGCCACAAAAAGATGAAAAGTGCAACAAGTTACTTACTACCAGGAATAGCAAATTTCCAAGATAATTGGGGGTTTGCGTTGCATGCAACGCTTAAATAAAAAACGCCATTCGTCAGCCATTGATAGCTTCTATACTCCAACAACTCTAAAGTAAGAGTTAAACAGATCACCAGAGGGTGGCATATTCTCCTTATGTCAACACTCGCACCAAGGTTTCTTAATATGTATTCAAAACTCTCTTTTTTCACGTGAAACTTTTGCAAACATCTACATGTAACAATATACGTACATATGTTTTAAATTACTTTGTTGACAAATGTATCAAATCATTTATGTACACATTTTTACTTTATTCCAATAGTGGATGCGTGTGTGAATGAACACGTTGGTATGTGATCGCACCTTCGGTGTAAGAAAATGTTTTTACTTTCCAACAAAGTCGCTTTTTGTCTTGAGGGCCTTTCCACCGTACCCATATTTAATAGTAATACTCAATTTGTTTTTTTTATTGACACCACTTCTCATGCCTTTTTTTTATTGTTTTCGCGGTCAGCTAATTCCGGTATTGAATAGCTGTTAAGATAGCCACAATGGATGGTCTTAAAAAATTTGTTGTATTTTATTTTAGTAAGTTAATTCTGCTTCTACTAAATAAAAGAGATGCAGATAATCAATATTTGTTTCATATACATAAGATGTTATATAAATTTCAAGTGGATGACTGTCGAACGCCCTTCCAAACTTGGCACATTTACAGAGATTTAACTTTCATTTTCAATGCTTAACAAAAAATTATTCAAACTATGAACATGTGTTCATGTTCATTCAAAGCATCACGATTAAAGAGTTGTGTGGCAATGGCACACCCGTTTATTCTGGAATTATATCAATAGTGATGCCGTCAGACATGCTAGGTACATACTACTTTTTAAAGTTTTATTTGATGACGATAATGAAAACTTAAAATGTAGAACAAAAATTCTCAATTTGTAGAAATAAATAATACTTTTAATTCTGTTAGTATTCCAATTAAAAAGGTTTGCAACTTTTCGATTAGAGAAGCGTTACATATACAATTACATACATCCGGCATTTACTTACATCAAATGTCTATAATTGATGTATCACATTTTTGGCAGACCACTAACATAATTTATAAATTTCTTATTTATTTTGTAGATGTTCTGGTGCACCATACTCGTTTTCGTATTTTCTCCGCTTATCCTTCTTAAATATTTGCTTCTTTACACTTGATAAATTGCGAGTAAATTTCCATGTTTTGTTCGCACTATAATAGTGCTTTTAGGTCGTAGCAAATGAGTACAATAAATTCTTTGCAAATTGCATAATTTCTGCACCTTCCAACTTAGAAATACCATACAAATGTTATGGGTACCTCTCCAATAGTAAAGCCGTATTGTTGAGCACGCACTAGCATTCCCATTTGAAAAACATAACCCGTAGAAACGCAACTGGCAATGCACCTTTCCCATACCGATTTTTTATACAGACATCTCGAGATATTAATTGACGTTTAAAATCCCAACCACAAACATCACCTCCGTCCTTATAGCGTGTGTCCGAGACGATATCAAAGTCACGTTTCTTTTGAAGTTGAATTAAATCTGGTGTAAATTTAGGCTAACAGATAATTACCTTTTTTTTTCTTTATTTAATTTATAGCAAGTCATCGTGTACTTGAGTCTGCATCCAATAAATTACAAAATTCCCGGTGGCGTATTTTAAGCCACGTATATAAGCTGTACTCAAACCTAATTTACCAGAACGTGGTCTTAAGACAATTTTATTTTCACCATAAATATTTTGCAATTCTTTTGCCACCTCAAGAGTGCCGTGTGGACTATTGCCATCAATTATAACGACCTCAAACTCATAACCGCTAATAAATTGTGTCATGTGTCGGAAACATGTCAACCATGTAAATTAATTAGTGACAATTGTTGCTACAACGTGTGTAGGTCCGATCTTCCATTTCATACCCTACACCACTTACGGTGCAAGAGTATATTAAGTATGTAACACCCAGAAGGACTTGATAAAGACCTGCCTTTTATTATACCGATCGAGTCGTAATCACTATCAGGATTCATCTAAGCTTGTCTGCCCGTCCGTAGGTTTTGATTTGTTGTGTTCAAGCTATAAGCCGCAATTTTTACAATGTTTAGATGAAACTTTGATTACCGGAGTATTTTGGCTCAAGCACAAATGCTATTGAAAATGATTCAGATCGGTCCATTTTCTTGACACGTCCCATATAACACCTTATTTTGAAAATTCGATACAGAAATACCTGCACTAAGCGAAGCTAATGCAATAACCGAAGCGAAATGACGTCAGGTGTTTAATGGAGGGCCATGTCTCACTACAATGTTTTTATTTGTTTAATATAAAGTTCATTAGTTTTGTTAAAAGTAATCCTTTCCTCGCAGGTTATCAGGGTGTAATACGTATTTTCAACGTATTTTCCTTGCGTAAAGGAGTCGTTGAATTGAATTCTAACCAATATTAAAAAAAGCTCGATATCGTTTATTTATTAATTATTATAATTTTCTTAAATTTCGTTAGTAAATGCTTCCCTTCACAAATCTGAGTTTTTTTTAGTAAAAAATTTCATACAGCAAGATGAAACACTGCCATAAAAACATAAGCAAAATGAAAATGTTGCGGGAAGAATTTTTTGAGCTCTTGTTCATTTTTATCACAAACGTGTGGAGTTTGTTTATATTCATCGCAAAACGTATGGATTTTATTTAAATTCATTCATTTGAAATTAATATCATAAATTTCAAATTTATTAAAAATAATTCTGTGCGCTCTCTATTCTGACATTATGGTGCTTTTTATAAACAATGTGAAGGGGAAAATAGGTAACGGTTTTTAGCGATGAATTTACCAAATCGAAATTTACATAAATTCAAATTCATTTTAGAAGTGGACATAGAAGTTGTAGGAAGTGAATAATTGCAAAAAAAATTAAATAAAAGAAATTAAAAAAACAGTATATACATAAGATAAGACATTTTGTTAGCAACATTTTTCAAAATTATTCGATTTACGGCAACAAAAGATATCAAAAACCTGTTGAGAGAGGGAGCAAAGTATTGAAATGAGAATATTTCCCGAAATTTTTATGCCAAGTGTGCGTAAGCCTGCACTATAAAAATGTGTATGTTATATGTTATATAAACTATGACTACTTTGAATAGGCCTGTGCGCGAGTGTATTATCGCTAAAACAAAAATACTTGTACGCGATTGTGCATATGTTTGCTTAAGCGATTATATATATGCTCATAAGCGATTGAATTTTCGACTTTTCATTTTTCCGTCGCATTAAATAGATAGACATATGAAAAAATAATGATAATTCCCCAAAAAAGGGCAAATTTATTTGTACAACAATGTTCATATGAACATACCAAAAACAAAAACAACCAAGCACAGAAAAATCAAAAATTGAAAAATTTTTCGTGTGCTAGATCTAAGACCGACGTTGTAGACAGTGGTTTTTGGTTTCCAGATATTAACAGAGAAGCCTATTCTCAAATCACTAATGTATAACTACATTTTCGGCTGAATATATTACGATCCTGGAACCCATCCTCTAAGCGAGTAGTCAGCCTCAATTGAAATTTTTTATAGTGTTGGACAGTAAATCTGTCTTATCTGACTTACAATCATTGCCCTCAAGTAAAACGCACCCTTACATATTACAAATCAGATCTTTACTTTATAGCCTCAAATCTGATACATTTTGCTTACACTTTCTCTGGGTGCCCAATCACATCAGCTTACTTCGTAATCTTTTCTCTTTTTAAATCATATCATCAAGATTTATGAACGTTCACAGTTATAAAGGTCCCGAACATATTACTTACTTTCGGACAATTCAAGCCTTTGAAGATGAAATGGCGCAAAATTAACGCATCATTTAATTTATGTGTTTTTACACTGTGTGGAATCCGGATTGCGTAAATTTTGCACCTATTTTTGCTGAACCCTCAGCAGAATATAATTTTGATACCTTGAAATTTGGCAAATTTGATATCGGTCGTTTTCCGGAGATTGCACAAAAGACCGCATTTCGGATATTAGTTTGTCACAACTTCCCACAGTAATACTTTCCAAGAAAGGCAAAGAAGTAGAACGCCATCCAAAAGTAGACGCCAAAAGAAAATTATTAAAATTCCTTTTTTCGGCTGATCATGTGTGAGCTAGCTTTGATCTGAATTGTATAAACAATATGTGGAGGACAAACTAAGGCAATACAAACCACAACAACAAATTATGAATAGTACTACCACTACTACAGCTGCCATAAAGCAAACGCAATAAATGTTTCAAGATTATACAGCATCCAATCGGAAATATTATCACCATTTATATAGTATTCGGCTTCGTATGTTATTAAACATTAAACTTTTGAGTGACTTTTTAAGCGAGAATTTTGACAAAAGTAGTAGTGGGAATTTTTGTTTGTTTTACGTGCTTTTTGTGTATATACTTTGTTAAGAATGTTATTGTCCTTCTTATGTGGATTGTTATTCTACGTTTCCTTTGTTTTCCCTGTTGTGTTTAAAATAAAACCTTTGAGTGCCTTTTTAAGGCAATAGATTACTAATTTTTAATACTTGTAAAGTTGCATTTTCTTGTCTACTTTAATAAATTATCTGCCATAGATTGTAAAATATAAATGAAAATTGATTTGTAAACATTCTGCAGCTGTTTTTCTCTCAAATTCACACCACCCATTGATTTATTCTTAAATTCACATACCACCCATTGATTTCCACACATTGGCTAGGGCTTTGAGAATTGGCATTATAACACATATAAAATAAGTTTAGAAGTTAATAAGTGTTACAATGACATTGGTAAAGTGTTTGTCGATTCCTAATGAATTATTGATGTATCACGGACTTATAATGGTACGAACTTCACTAAAGCAGCCGAAAAAAACAAATGAATTTATCAATGCAACTATATTCGTAATGTACAATCCATCGTTGTGCTTCATTAAAACATAAGAAATCAGTTTTATCATTACAATAAATTTGCATGCAAAAAGTATTGCTGGCGACATCAAAATTTTCTGTAATCGTAAATTTCTCCTAAACAGGCACACCTTCGTAAGTAATATTTCAGTTTATTTAGGCTTTTCAAATATTTGTGTGACTCACCGACGAAAAATATATTTTTATGTATGATATAACTTGCGTTTAGTAGAGGTGTGCGTGCACGCACTATAAGGATGTAGCTGAACTTTATGATATAAGGTTCATCATAAATAGTTGCGAGTGTTCCCCAAATGTCCAATAGGAATATCAATTACAGATGCAGATTTGAAACTCGAGAAGATAAATCGTCTTGTTTGTATTTTCATTCCTCTGCTCTTTAATGTAGATGTTTATATCCTACATTAATTATTTAGGGGTGGGTTAGGTTTCAGATGATGTTATAGATGAAATTTTTTGAAAATATTTGCACGAAGTTTGGCTTAAAAAATGTATAATTTATTCCCGAATTTTTATAGATAAAAAATCAAAAGAAAAATGAAAAGTGTTATTTTAGAAGTCAATCGGATCGTAGTAGTTCTATTTAATAATATAGTATATTATAGTATAGTAGTGTATAGTAGTATAGAGAACCCGGTTTGAAAAAAGGCGTATGGCGAGGGTCCAACCGTTTATAGAAAAACATTTTTAATGAGGGGAAATGATGAGATGCTGAAAAAATGTACTCTATATTGGTAGCTGTGTCTCTAAACTTCGTCAATTGACGACATGGGTGGATCGATTATTATGATAAACTGCTAACCGACGCGCTAATCACAATAATGATGCTCTAACAACGCTTGCAAACTTTCCGCTAAAATACTATGTAGTCGACTTGCTAACAATTTAATAAGTGTGGTGAACTAAAGAATAACTTGCAGTCGGCAGGCAGCGAAAGTTCGAAGGAAAATGACTGAGAGTTAAAAATAAGGATAAAAAAATGTTCAGGTCCAGTTTTCAATAAACAAACCTTAATAAATATACTCGGAGAACTCGTCATTAGATGCTTACTTACAAATTCACAGAACCTTACCCCTGCTAATCCTGATATTCAACAAGAACGATATTTTCTATTTGCATATGCAATTTTACGGTCTATTCCTAATAAACTAGCGGAAGTAATTGCTTTAATATTATCGATTGCTATTTTACATGTATTTTAGCCGTTTTACTATTCACTTAAGAATTAAATTTTATTC
This sequence comes from Glossina morsitans morsitans, assembly GCA_001077435.1. Taxonomy (NCBI): domain Eukaryota; kingdom Metazoa; phylum Arthropoda; class Insecta; order Diptera; family Glossinidae; genus Glossina; species Glossina morsitans. Next base: position 27,900 of record CCAG010004946.1, read on the forward strand.
CATTAATTAGTTATGATTTTGATCAATGACTGTATTTATTAACTTGAATTCGAGCATGGCCAGTCAAATTTTAACTGTAATATTGTTTACTTATTTTTTAATTAACCCCCTGATTACTAAACGATGAGATAATATATTAAATTAGTTAATGAACACAGAATAAGCATATTTTTTGAAAACATAAGGTAGAAAACTAAATTTTCTATTAACTTAATACTAAATTTAATTCATTATAAATAAAAATTCTATTTATAAAAATCAAAAAAAAAATTTTAAAAATAACAAATATAATTACATATCAAAGAATAAGTTTGTTCCACACTTACTAAAACAAAAATTACTAATAATTATCTTCTAATAATAAATAAAATAATTTTCAATAAATACAATACTATTTGTGATAAATCACATATATAGATTATAAAATAAGACAATTATTTATTTAATATTTGGTTCTTTCACACTAAAATATTAAAAATTACTGAAGATAAAAACCAACCTGGCTTCCGCCGTCTTGAACTCAGATCATATAAGATTTTACAAGTCGAACAGATTTAAATATTAAACTTTTACATTTAAATTAATATCTTAATCCAACATCGACCTCGCTATTTTTAATTTAAAACTTTTGTAGGTCCAATAAGAAAAATGGTCTTTAGATGTAATCTTAGGCCATTACGATTATTTTTTATAACATTTGCCTAATTAAATAATACTCAACATATATTTGCACAGTTAGTGCTTCAAACAACACCTGCAGTTTTAACACTATTCATGGTGTGTATTGAAACTATTAGTGATACACGTGACAAAAATGGTAAAACTCCCATTATGCTGGTTCAAACTCACCAGCATCAAGACATAGTACGTGTTTTTTATAATGAAGTGAAGAAAAAATTTCGTTTGTTTTGAAGGAATTGGATCAATCAAATCTTATTTCTTCCTTCTACTTACAACACCTTTTCTTGACGGTTTTAACTGTGTAACCGGCGGTATCATAGGAGCATATTTCATTATCCAATATGATTCCTTTCATCTTTTCATATCCAAGCAATTTGTAGTCTTTAAAAATAAAAAAGAAACCATTGTAATTTTTTCACATATAAAAGATATTTTATACACAGGGAAGTGTTTTGAATTGAAAAAACATCAAATTTAGAGACTCTAAAAATGAACAAAAACCACTCAGAATGTGTATGAGAAAAAATACATATGATTTCTTATTCTAAAAATTCTCTTGCAGAATTTGTGAGAATAAGCACCAAAAATTTGCCTTATGTGAGAATAAGCATCAAAAATTTAGAATTATGTGAGAATAAGTGAAAGTACGGAATTTTGATCACTTGTTGCGTCAAAAATTTTGTTTACTTGCTTAATTTTTTGGTTAACCGCAACAACTATAAAAATTTCAAACGACAATTCCTGGCAACCCTGCACGAAATAAGACGCTTCTTTTTTCTGTGCAGAAAATTTTATGAAAATTTCTAAAATCAATTAAATAAAAAATCTTTTTCTCTTATAAACTTTCTTTTTTCGAAAGCTTTTAAGCAGTTTAAAGACATACATAGTCGATTCGCGCCATTTGGACAAAATCGAAAACATTTTCAACAAATTTGTGCTTCTACGCAGTTAGTGCAGCAATACCTGCCGTCACTAACCTCAATTCGTGAAACACACACATTATGTTGTTGCGGCAATTTACATATCAACAAATGCCTCGAAATCTCGTGCTTCTCAGTAGGGTGCGCAGCACCACCTGCTATTGTCATCATCATCCCAACAAAACTCACATTGTCACCTTACAAATATTTGGACATCAAGTGGCGGCGATTTTTGTGGAATTCCTGAACCTACTTACATACTACGTTCTTTATCTTCCCTGTCACGGTCGGTTTAAATAGTATCTGGTGATTTCCATATCTCTTCTTTTTCACGGTAAATCAGTTGTTTTTTTATCTTTTGCCTATAATCCAGCACAAAATTTAAAATTCGCCCGCGCCACAAGGGTGTGAGGCTTACAAAAATGCTTTCTGATAATGAAGAGTTTGAAAATTTTGTGCGAACTAATCATAGTGAAGTTTCTATTAAAAGAAAAATGTTAAACCAAAATTATAATTCCAAAAAAACTATCATAGATAAAGATATTTCACTCATAAAAGACCTGACTGTGGATGTCAACACCACCTTATCTAACTCTCCTTCCAACAGCAAACCAACTTCTATGGAAAAAAACTCCCACCCACAAATCAAAATCTCTTCGGTGATGACGAGACTGGCGAGTCCTACGCTTTTATTGAAGAAAATCTCAATAACTCGGGAAAGCCTTTTCGTCTCAACTCTGACCTATTCTTCTTTGAACATATCAAAGACCTTAAACTTAATGGATTGACCAGTATAAAAACCATCAGCAATGGCAAAGCAAAACTCAGTTTCGCCACCGCAGCCGATGCGAACGAATTCGTCCTAAATAACGACTTCCATACTAAGTCAGTTAAGGCTTGCATCCCAAAAATGTTCACCGAAAAATTCGGTATCGTGAAAAACATCCCACCCACAATGAAGAAAGAGGACTTCCTTAAGTCAGCTAGCTCTGACATCGAAATCCTGTCAGTTACAAGACTTCATAGAAGAGACCCTACCAATAAAGAAAATTTTATTCCAACTAACAGCCTTAAGATTGGCTTCAAAGGCGAACTGATCCCTAAATCTACAAAATTTAATTTTTGTAACATCCCGGTTGATTATTTCATTCCCTCTGTCAAACTCTGTTATAACTGCGGCCGCTTTGGTCACATCGCAAAATTCTGTAAAAGTAAGGAAGGTAGATGCCTTAATTGTGTAGAGACACCAGCCTGCCCTATTAACTCATGCCTTTAAGTTAAAAATGTGGGTTGTGGGTCGGAAGACCACAATGTAATCTTTCGCGAATACTCCAAAAGAAAGAGAGAGGAAAATTTAAAAAAGATACTAATAATTCATAACATATCCTTTAGAGAATACAAGGAAAAATTCTCAAACAACCCCTACAACTCAGTGGGCAACTATGATACAAACTTCCCAGCAATGAAGGATAGCTCCGCACACAATAACATTAGGGACCCTACTCTAGAAACAAATAAAATTTTAATTAGGAAAAACTTCAACGCAGTCGTCAAAAACAAAACTTTTATCCCCAAACGCATGCAAAAAATTTCTCCAAATACGCCTTTTACTCATAGCAGCAAAACAAAACCTCCCCTTTCTGCTAAAAAGCACACTTTCACCAACAACCACAAAACTACCGACATGGAAATGATTTTAGAGAAAATTTTCAAAATTCTCTCAACCACCCATCACGAAGAAAATCTCAAAACCATCCAGAAAAAAATAGCTACCCTCAAATCAGAATTTGAGCTTTTAAAACAAGGTCCATCTGAGCTGGTTGTATCACGCCCCAATATCTTTCAATGACCTCTTTCATTCAATATAAGATACAAAGTTCCAGGCGTAATGCCCATTCGCTGGACTACTTCATTAATTCCAGCCTAACTGACTTTGCCATATTAAGCGAAATCTTTCTGTCCGACGACAACATTTCTGAACTCAAAATTCCAAATTCCAAAACCCCACTTATAAATGTAGAAGTGACGGCTATGGAGGTGTTGCCATCCTTGCTAGGAAAGGCATCTTCTTCAAACATATCCCTTTTAAATCAGCTGCTGACATTTTAATGGGCAAAACTTCTTCCCTAAAACCTAACATTATCATTGCTGCTTGCTACTTCAAACCCAACACCCCCATTCAATCTTTTCGGGATGACATTAATCGCCTCCGTGATATGCTCGATAGCTTCCACAATGTCATCATTGCAGGACATTTTAATGCAAGACACCCTTGTTTTGGTGACTCTGTGTCAAACAATAATGGCAAAGATTTGCATGAAATCATGGAATTCAGTAATTTCTACAGTCTAATTGATAATACCCCAACTCTAATACCACCAATGGTTGTGGCAGTATTTTAGATCTTACATTCACTAACTCAACCAATGTCACGTTCAAACGGGAGGTCAAAAAAAATTTATACCTTGGAAACAGTCACCATCTTCCTATTCTCTTCAGCGCCACTCTCATTACTGCTCCCATGGTAGATGATTTAATATCGAGGAAAAAACTCTTGAATAATCTCATGCATATATGTCTTGAGCCTCAAGTTGAGTCCATCCAGTGCGCATTTCAACGAGAATTAGATAATGTTAAATCAAACATCCGAATCTCCGAATATTACTCACCAAAATCCTGGTGGAACGAATCGCTCACTTCACACTTCCGCAGATTGCAAGCGGCTAAACAAAAATTTTCCAAATACCCCAATAATTCAAAGTTTGATGACTTCAAATCATCCCAAAAAGAATGGAAAAATCAATCAGAAAAGCCAAAAGAAGTCACCGTGCCCTGGTAGTTGACGAACTTTGCATAAACGGCAACACGAAACCTTTCCGGAAATTTTTAAATGGACATCGTACTACCATAAGAAAATACAAACACTTCTTCTGGGGCGACCAGAATAACAAAACATACCTAGAATGGTTAAAAGCCCAAGTTCTCTCGACAAATGTTCTCCAAACTCCCTCATTTAACTCTCAGGTAGATAACTTTTCTCCATTCTCACTTGATGAACTCATGCACGATCTTAAGTCTAAAAAGAAATCCACAGCAGCGGGTCATGACGGAATTAAATATGATGTGGTAAAGGTCCTTCCTGTGCCAAGCCTTCAAGCTCTACTATCTGCAATAAATAATCGTTGGATGACCAACTCGTTTCCAACAGTTTGGCGTACAATTAAAGGCCTTGAAACCTTCACTAATTTCAGACCAATATCCTTCCTGTTACTGTTAAAAATTACAAACCAAATGATCAAAGAAAGAATCACTAAATTTCTGCACAATTCACACCTGCTCCCCTCAAGGTCCTTTGAATATCAAAAACACATTTCCACCGGCATGTGTCTAAATGAAGTCCTTTTCACAATTGCAAATGAGAAAGCAAACGGAAACTAGGTAGTTATGCTTTGCTTAGACATCAACAAAGCTGTGTCGATCTAGGGAAACTAGGTCAAATTCTAATTGATTTTAAAATACCGTCACAATGTAGACTGTGGATTTTAAATTTCCTTTCATCGCGAACTCTTGTAATGGGCTCAAATTCAGTCGAAGTTTGTGGAATTCTACGTCAAGGCAATTGTCTCAGTCCAGTTCTTTTCAATCTATACACAGCCGGATTACATCGATTACAGGATAAACCCACGTATTTCAATATGCTGACGACTTGCTTATTATTTCTACCGGAAAATCGTTAGCAGAAGCAGTCTATAATCTTAACATTAAAGCCAATCTTTTTTATAGACATTGTGCGGATCCAAATCTACTCTTCAACCCGGAAAGATCAAAACTCATCCGCTAAGGGTCCCAAAAAAATTTTCTACATCACAGTCAACGGCATAAAAATCAGACAATCCTCCTCTGTCAAATTTCTGGGCAGAATAATCAACTCAAGTTTAATCATTCATGAGCATTACAGAAATAACCTCGAAAACTGCCACACAGACTCAAATGTCATCAAACTCTTAACCAACTTTCACAACGGACTCCCACCTAGGAAAGCTTTAAAAATTTACAAATCTCTTGTTCGATGAAAAATCGAATACTCTTACTCCACATCATGCAATGCTCCTGAGTATACAATCAAAAAAATACAAACCTTTCAACACTCAATTCTAAGACGCTGTACTGGTTTGTCACTCTCGACACCAATATCAATCTTACGCTCTATCTCACATGATCTCCCCGCAGCCAAGGAATTTTTCTTGTAACTGCAAAAGAACTCCTCAAGGTAAAAATCTTTAAACCTGCCTTTTTTGACAAAGTTGTCTCTAAACATAATGACGTCTTCAGTAGTTACTCTAATTGTTTCAAAAAATTCAGTAACATCTTCAATAAAGTCAACTCAAGGCCCTCTTGGAATAGTATTATTCACGATAAATCCGTAGTGGAATTAAACCTTCTCAATTTAATCACCAATTCTAAAAAAAATCGGTCAAGGTCGTGTCTTCGAACTGGATGTCTGCAAAAACCCAACTACTTCATCGAAAACAACTTCAAAATATACGCCACGGATGCATCTGCCAATTCGCACATTTTTAGTTTCTCAATCATAGAATATCCAAATTTACTTTTAGGAAAATTCAAAGTTCTGCAGGAACTATCATCCATGTTCATTGAACTTCTGGCCATTAGGCAGGCGAACCTCTTCGCAATTGAGAATAAAGTGAAAAAATTTGTACGTTTCTCTGATAGAAAATCGGCTATGACGTTAATCAAGAATAAAGACCCATATAACATGTACATCTGGATCCCAGGTCACAGCGGTTTTGGTATCAATGAAAAAGCTGACTTTAATGCACGCGAAGCCCGGTTTGATGGTACGGTCCTGTCTATAAACTACCTCCCCCAGTGAGGCTCTTCTTTTAATCAAAAAACTTATCGTAAAAGGATGGAAAGATGAGTATCACATCTTAGCTAGAGAAAAAAGGAACGGGCTTTTTTACAGAGTCTCCCCTTTCCTTACACCCAGACTTCTACCAAAAGGAAAATTTACAACATGGGAATTTAAACTACTTCATAGACTTACGTGTAATCACACCTACGACAAGGTATATTTTAAAATGATAAAAGTCTCCTCCAATGATTTTTGTGAAGAATGTAATATAACTGAATCTGCCGAACATCTCATCTTTGAATGCAGGGAATTTGACATCCCCAGACAGTCTTTCACAATTTTTAGCCTGTACAACAACTTATATGAAATATTTCATGCTGGAAACTTTAGGCATTTGAAGCAACTAACTGTTTTTATCAAATCAGCTGATTTTTCTTTCTGAACTTTCTGAACTTTGTCCACTAACACAGATCGCCTATACTTTTATTTCCCCGACACTCTCCGCCGGAATACCGACCGAACCACACCGTACTGAAGGCTTTGGGAATAATTGCGATGCATAACTTCGCTCGTTTAACAAACATAAGCATCATCAAAATTAAAAAAAAAAAAAATTAAATTAAAAAATTACTCTAAAAAACGTGTTACTTACGTACCATAAAATCGGATTCATATCACCTACACGTCGCTTTTTATGTTACTGGATTATGGGTCTAAATTGATACATATAAGCCTAATCCATTTCCTCTAACAAACAACAAAAATAAACAGAAATTTCAAAAAAGGAAAGAATAAACATTTTAATAGTTCTTCGAAATATCAAATTAAGTAAAGAAATTGTAAAAATTATCTTTCGGTTTTAAAGTTTTGTGTCACGCATTTATTGAAATTATTTTTCATCAAGTTTTAAAATTTTATTTATTTAATCATATGGTAGATTAAGAATCAGGTGAATCAGATGTTTCAAATGCTGTAATGTGTGTTTTGTGGATGGATGCTAAAGGAGCCTTTTTCTCCGACTAGCAATTGTGAAGAAACCTACAATAAAGCACATTCTTAGCGACCGCCTAAAGTTTTCCTTTATTAACAGAATCGCACAACAAGTAATTCAGTGAACACTCTGAAATTAACTACAGAGCACAATATATCTCAATTCAATATATTGGTTTATTAAAACCGCTAGGCTAAATATTTTATTTTCCTTTTTTTCTGATAACTTATATTGCCAGTGCTCAATTTATCTTATCTTAGTTTAAGTATTTATATCGTGGCTGAAGGAAAAAAAATACATACCATTTAACATTCCAATATTAAATTTTCAATATTTCAAACTATAGCTTCTTTTCACATAAATTTGAGCTTAATTTTAAAAATAAACATTTATAGAATTTTTTTCGAAATCATTCAAAAAACTTCTTATATGCTAAAAACAATCTACTTATACGGAGCGGAAATAGTCATGAGTGAAATACGATCAACCTTAACGGTCGACAGTGAGGCCAATACGTATGGTTCTAAACCCTTGCTTTGTATTTGAAGCTATAACGATGACACTGCATACTACGTACCGTTCCTAATTTATGACATCATCGCAACGTTTCTAAATAAAGAAACTTGGAGTTAAAAGAGTTCTGAAGTCCATTTTTCTTGAAAGTAATATCTACGATCTGGTGATACGGGCCGTATCGAGATTAGCAGAAATTTGTAACAGTTGGTGTCAGAAGTGGGATCGTGAAAAAAAGAGAAATGGTAAAATTAGACGATCTAACAGTGGAACAGCTCAAACAGGAGCTGCGGGAAAGGAACGTAACAGCATCTCGTGGTAAGCGTAATAAAAAAGAAAAGCTGCGGCGCCGACTTTGGGAACAACTAGAAAAGGAGGGGGAGGATCCTATGAAGTCACCGCGACGGGCAGTATTGTGGACGGAGACGATGCATGTACAATCGATGAGAGACGGGAGGCACGTACGTACGTTGAAGCTATAGTACGCCGATTGCAGCGAAGCTATGCAACCATATCAGAAGATGCGGAACAAGAGCAAAAAGAACAGAAAAACGACGAATTGGGAGGAACAGAAAATACAGCTGCCGCAAGGGAAAAACACAACGAAGAAAAAGGTATATCAAACGCCGTTGTTATGACAACAGCGTTAACAAACGCAACAACAAACGCAACGCATGCAACAACAAACGCAACGAATGCAACAACAAACGCAACGCCAAACGCAACAGATGGAATCAAAAATTGACGAGAAAATTCAGCAAAATCAAGACATCCTGAAAACATGTATACACGAGGCGTATCAGCAAATTGATGGCCAAATTAATGCGCTGGAAGGGAAGCTAAGCCAATTTGATGCAAGACTGAATGTCTTGGAAGAAAAAGTTACTAAAGTAATAAGTCATTTTGATGCGAAGGTAGAAGACTTAGAAGAAAAAATGGGTGGAACGTTGAGCCAGTTTGCAACCTTACGAAGTGAAGTGGACGCTTCAAATGAAACTGCGGCTAAACAGCAACTTGGTGTTAGAGATAGTGCTTCTAAAGTTCAAGCCCTTATCATTGATGACGCCTCCAACGTGCTATGTGAAGAGGCAGAATAAGAACAAGCGGCCAAAAGCAATCGTGCGCAAATGCTACAATTGCGACAAAGTTGGGCATATGGCTCGTAAATATAAATTTCGGAGGAAGAACTGATCCTTGAGGTTGCCCATCACTAGTAAAGCAGACGTACAGCATAAATGCCACATTGAAGAAGGTAAATCGAGAAAATTGCCGGTTGACTGTGGTAGTCAGAAACATGTCGAGAAGACCGTAACGACTCCAGAATGTAGAGAAGATCGCGAATGACGTATGCATGAGGAACAGAATGCTCAAGAAAATATCGTTGTGGGTCGTGTCAGGGTAGACACAAATATGGGATTCTCGAAGGATAATGTGCGAAACGTGCAACTGACCGATGACGATCTTAAAGTAATGATTGCCGGTAAAAAAGGTGAACGTGTTAACAGTGAACAAATCGACAAGGAAAGTCCCATAGCAAAAGCGTACTGAGCCCAGTGGGAGAGCCTAGTTTTCGAAGACGAATGTCTATGGAGGACATGGTACAGTAAAAACTGTCCACGTACAAGAAAGTTATTGGTGATCCCAAGAGCCAAGTTCAAAGAAATCATACAAAAGCATCATAGAGGTCCAAAGCACTTGGCGTTATGAAAACTGTGAAGGAGATTAAACGGAGATTCTACTGGGTAGGATGCCGCAAATCAGTAGCAGCATGGATTCATAGCTGTGAGGAAAGTGGTAAATCAAAGGAAGTGGGAAATAAGCTGAACGGCCAACGACGGCCAAAACGATTTACACACAGAAATCAAAACGCTAGTGAGAAGTTAAGGGCCGCAAATGATTGGAAAGCGAGTTTTGTTGATGGAGGCTTGGTACAACTGTATAAACCATTGCATAGTGACAGATTATTAGCAAATTTGCAATCTAACTGGGATGGACCGTACAAAGTCATCACGAGGATAATTGATAGAGCCTATCGCATCCAGAAACATCAGAAAGGCGAAGCTACAAGTAAGGTAGCACACGTAAGTAGACTAATAATTTTTGGAAATGACCTTGTTCGAGACGAACAAGATTAAGTGGAGGGCAGTGTTACGAAAATCCCAAATCCAGTCAATGCTAACAAATTGATTTTCGTAAGAAATAAATTCCCTAGTGCATATTCGCGGCACGTGATACAGCTGCCGGCCGAGGAAAACAATTAGCAGAAAAACAGTTTAACGGGTTAAAAATGAAGCCATGAAGTTAGGTGATGGTAACGTGCTTGTAAATATGTATATAAGTAGACTGTTTGCAGAAGGCAGTTTAGTCGAAAGAGAACATTGAGTCATACGAGAATATTTGAGCTAGACAAAAACATTTGAGTCGAAAAAGGACGCTAAAGTTTAGAAGTCGAGAGTATTGCCAAAGTATAATGTAAATAATCCTCGCCTTAAAGAATAGATTGTAAATAAAGAAACTTGGAGTTAAAAGAAGTCTGAAGTCCATTTCTCTTGAAAATAATATCATAGAAAAGCGGAAATTTGTAACAATATGTTTTCTGATAGAACAAAAGCTGAAATTTTGGAATTTAACAAAAACCGAAAAATTTCGCTTCACGTTCAGCAAGTTAAACAAAGTATACGTAATTCGCAAACCAATTCTGCTAATTCACCGTCATTGGGACATTATCGCAAGGATTCAGGCGGATCAATTGATAAATTGAATCCCAAAGATTTAGATGCAATAATAGCTGAAATTATTCTTATGCATTCCAGAGCAGAGTTATACTTTCGCTTTATGAAACGTCGTGTAATGGTAAATAATTATACGTATGGCGGCGTACATACTAGTGTTTACGTTGTTGTATGCCGTGAATATGAATGCAGGCGTTCAATAAATATTGTGTTTTTTTGTGCACTGCTTAAAAATGAGCAATTTTTTTTTTTATCGGACTCATGAAAATATGATTTTATGATATTTCAAGGATTTTTTTCAAGGATATTATATTATGATAGAGTACGTTAATTCACAACTAAATTGGTGGGTATATGGCGTACAAGTACACAATTCGAAGTTATATTAACTGACTGACCTCCTCGGCCGCTGCCTCGGGTAAAGTCTTCCTCTAATAATATAATTTAATGTACTGTTGGACTCATTACCCTACAATGCAATGCAACCAAAACTTATTATTATTATTCTATGGCCATGCCTATCCAACACTGTAGTGTGTCTCAATTTAATTTTTTTCCCCATAATGTGCAGAAACGAACTTCCATAACTCCATAAAGTATATAAATTCATGGCCGGTATCAAATTCAGACTGCACCTAAGCATATCCGCCTGTTCATCTGCCCATCTGTGTGAAGAAATAAAAAGGGGCAGTACAGTAACATGTATCGATATCAATGAGAAAAATTATGATAAAACGGTTAAGAAAGCCAAACGTCTGAAAAACGCGGGCTCTGTGTACAGCTACATGTATGTCAACTAACGCTTTATATAATTTTATTCAAATTTGTTTCGAACTTTGAATTCATTACAGCTGTGATGTTTTGACCGTAACGCTGTTTTAAAGTTAGCCGATCAAATCAAAGATGAAATTGGTTAAGTATTTGTGATGGTGAATAGTGTAGGAATTATGCCAGCTCATCGTTTCGAACAACAGATGGCAGATGAAATTAGGCAGGTTTTCGAAATAAATGTTTTTTCCCAATTTTAGACTTTACAAGCTTTCTTACCACATATGAAACAACAAAATCGTGGCCATATTGTAGCCATGCACTCTATTGCCGGTCTGGTGGGAAATGCACGCGTCGTACCTTATTGTAAGTTCGCTGTTCGTGGAAGCTTAAGGAAGTTTCGCTGTTAAGGAAGCTTTACATGAGGAAGTGCCAGGTCCTTAAAATAATGATCATGTAAGTATTGTATTGTACGTTGTCTCTAAATGTATTCGAGTGTAATCTTTTTTTATGATATAGCAGATTACGAGTTCCATTATTGTAACGTCCGCGAGCAAATTTAGGGTAGGGTATATGTCAGTCTGTTTGGGCAAAAGAAAAAAGAAATGTCTCAATAACGGCATGCCGTTATGGGACATCGCGTGATTTTGCTGGTTCTGCAAAATAGCGGCTAGCCGTTGTTCATGCAAAAGAGAAAAAAAATAATAAGTACAGCAAAATCACGCGAGTAGAAATTCTTGGTGGTAGCTTCTGTTTCTCTTTTTGTTGTTTGTTGTTCGGTTGTTTTTCTCTTCTGCTTTTGTCGATCGCTCACTGGAAAGGTTAAGAGAGTAGCTGAAGGGAGAGTTGCAAGAGTAGTATTACCGGGGATGATTACTAATGTCATTGGACAAGGACAAACAAATAAGAGAGGGAGAGTTAATGGAAGCGGGAAGATTAAATGAAGGTTAGTGGAAAGTAGTTAGAAAAGAGTTTGATGGTCAGCCGAGGTTAGCTGGCGGAGAGAAAAAAAGGAAGATTGATTGTTCAGCAATACGTCTAAGGAGTTGGTTGATTTTCTTGAATAGACTTGAAGATAATTTTTGGCAGTGCTAGTAAGAAATGTTTTACTTGTGAAAATTCGTAAGGGTGGCTAAAGAGAAACGGACATGAACAGTTCAAAGTAGTGTAACATTAAATAACGCAATCAAATGTTGTTTGAAATTGTACGGAATTGGTTAATAAAAAAAAAAAGAAGCGAAATAAATAGATTAAACATAACTTTTATTAGAAAAAAACACTTTCAAGTATTAAATTAATTCATTAAAATATTGCAAACTTATATAAAGTCAGTTAAGTGTATTTTAGCTAAGAATTGAATTTTATCAAAAAAAAAAAAAAAAACTAAAAGCAATACTATATAAAATTTCAATATGTGATCACTTTTATATATATAGTAAACAAACAAAAAAAAATAAGAAAAACAACAAACAAACAAGTAACAAGTGAGACGAATAGCATATTCGACGAAGAATGTCCAGTTGTTCGCTCACAGCAGCAGCATGTTATACAAGAAACACAGCAAAAAAAAACATGAATGTAAATGCAACGAACGAACACATGTGTGTGTGCGTATTCGCAAGCATGTTTGTACACGAGTTCAAAAGCATTAGCAAAGAGAGATCTATTTTGGTCACGTTATTGTGATAAATGTTTTTAAAAGCAAGAAAATAATAAAAACAAAAACTAAATAAGACCATTTGTTATGAAAAGGAATTAAACAAACTTAAATAAAAATTTTTGTAAATCCACACACGTTTGTACTTGTATATACAAACGAAAATATTTAATAATTATTAAGTTGAAAGAATTTAATTTTTTTGGTTATTGGTGTTGTAATAAAATTGTTGAAATTATGTGACAGAGACGAAATCATATAGTGGCTAAAGAAACTGGTGTCGATGCGTTGAACTTCTATTTTTGTATGTAAATTTATTTATACGAGTAAGGAAAGAATTGTTAAAACCTCAAAATAATAAAAGAGAAAAATAAAAAGGTTAAAAGCTCAAAAATAATAAAAGAAAAAAATTGATTTAATTAAACAAGAAATTGTACTCAATTTATGTTATGAATAAAAGAAAAAAAAAAACAAACAAACAAACTAAATTTTTAATTCAATACTCGAACAGGAAAGAGAAACATTTTTAAATAATAAAAGGCAAAAGTAAAAAGTGGTAGTAGGGATAGTAAATTATATATTCGAAGTAAACAAGTACAAAAGAAATAAACACAAAACAACAGATTTGTGGGCTGTTAATGATCTGAAGGTTAGCTCCGCCGATACTATAATCGACAACGTGGGGAAGCATTTAAATGATTGGCAGATTAGGAGCAAGGACGACTGCATTAAAAGGAACAGTCATCAAAATTGCGATGATAATAAAATTTGGTGAGATTGCTACAATAAAAGGGACGGAGCAATAACAGCAAGAGCAGCAGCAGCTGCAGTGACGTCAACAGCACCAGACTTCCGAGCCAGCTACAGTTCACCATACAACTTCCAGGTATTGTCACGATTGCATATGTTTATTTATTTGTAAAATAAAAGGAAAATAAGAGAATGTGCGAGTAGGTAGGATAAGCCTGTTGGGGCGAGGTATGGGGGCGAAGGGCGCATGAGGGACAGTGGGCGACAGTGGATAGAGACAGACGGACGAAGAAGGGACTAATGAACGACAATAGTATATATATGGAGAAACATCGGCCGTACGCTTGCCCGCTCCCGCCACATAACCGCACACACACACACACACACACACACAATACAATTCCTACTACACATTCCACATGAAACTCTATCTTCTTACACAACACGGATTATTCCTTCCAATGGGGACAATCGCATTTCATCACATGCGCTGTTTTTCAATTACATTTCCTCATATTACGGTCACAAACAATTTTCCCCCCAAAAATATTCCTTTTATTACACACATCTCAATGATCAAACGAAAAAGGTTTCCTTCACGGACATACATTATTTACAACTCTGATAAAAAAATATGTACAAAAAGAAACACGATCCTTCCTTCATTATACACATCCCAATGACCAAACGAACAACGATTCCTTCAAGGACATACATTATTTATGACTCTGCTAAAAAAATATATATAAAAAGAAACACGATCGTGCATACACATGTCGACACAAATTTCCAAGAAGAAAAAACAAATAAAGTGCACTGTGTGATGCGACTATTTGAGCGTATCGCATTCCAGGTCACTTAAGCGTCTTATGATCCTTCCTCATTTCTATTTTTTATTAATTCGTATACATACCCCGCTGAGAATGAAAAAAGGTCAAACGGTACTTATGACCACACTTAAAAGTATTTATAAAGAAAAATAAAAGACAGATGGAATTTTACAGATAACGCTTGAAGGTAAGTTCACCAACATTTCTATCCTATATAAGCAGAGTTTTCTCTTTAGTTATTTTCAAAAATACTAAAACCTTCAAATCGGTTAGTAAGTTCATTACTTAAAATAAAAAATAAAAAAATTTAAAATGAATCCATCATCATCATCATCACCATCACCATCATCATTATCAAAGGAACCTAATAATAATTTACTGGACCATTACTGCTCAGAATTTGCAAGAGCTTGTCAGCTAGGTTTGCAGCCAGCTGATTCCTTGCACGAAGGAACAATTGGCGACCGGCGAACAAGGTGTAATTTCTGTGGTGTGATTGTAACCGAACACGAGTTGTTCCATATCCATTTATGCAAAGAGTTCGTAGCAGCCTGTGAAACAGCATTTAAAGAAAACCAGCCTTCTACTTCCAGTATGAATGACGGACTGTCCACAAGCAACGTCGGTAAGCGCAAAGGAGTTCTTGAAGCTAGTATCAAGAAGAAAGTTCCTGCCAGTGAGGTGTATGTCGAACCCTACCAAGTTTTTATGACGCGGACAAAGTACAAAAACCATTTGAGGACCAACAAGCACAAAGAGAACGCAGCTGTGCTCTTAAAAGAAAATATGTACATCACATCTTGTCGACATCGGAAAATGTGATTCAATACAAAATCGTCAGCAACTCGAGGGATGAGATATTAATAAACAAATTTTTAGATGATATCCGCACGTATATATACGAGCAAATTCAAACCAAATTAGATGAATTTGGCTCTGTAAAGTTCAATTTGAGGCTTTTTGGAGATTACGTGAAGGGCTTCGAAACAGAAATGGAAACTGAACACTGAAACACTTCTCAACGAAATTCGTTGCTGCAAGAGAAA